>VICI01001948.1:0-19028 GCA_019593645.1 Akabosia matsudoensis | reverse complement strand
GCTAAACGCGATCTTCAAGAATCGCTAAACACGATCTACAAGATTCGCTGAAACACGATCTGCGAGATTCACAAAAAACATGCGCTGCAAGATTCGCTAAACACCCTCTACAAGCTGCGCTAAACAAAATATTCATGATGTATAAGTCATACGCGATGCAACCGATTTATTCTGAACTTGGTAGTAGGAATGCTATTGAGCAGACAAACATGTTTACCAAATCTCACGTCCGTACGTCAAAGCATTTCTGAGATTTCGTGATAACGGACGGACGGACAGACGGACGGACAGACAGACAGACGGACAGACAGACGGACAGACACACACGACGATTTTATAAAGTAGCTTTCGCTACTTAATAAAACGCTCATGCACGATTCCCAAAAGTAGCGAAAGACGTTTCCTCATGATCTGCAAGATTCGCTGAAAACCTACCTACAAGATCTAAAACACGGTATTCAAGATCCGATACACAAAATATTTATGATGCAGTCAAAAAATCTTTCAGGATCAATAAGTCATACACGATGCAACCGATTTTTGCGAAACTTGGTAACAGCAATGCTATTGAGCAGACAAACATGTTCACCAAATCTCATATCCTTACGTCAAAGCATATCTGAGATTTCGCGATAACTGACGGACGGACAGAGAGACACCCGAGACAATTTTATAAAGTAGCTTTCGCTACTTAATAATTCACAGGCGAAACAAGTTTTATGAATTTACATTTATGTACCGTAGAGCTTCTAAAGAATGCCGCGGTCTCTAAAGATCCCCAGTCTATACGGAACGCCGGGGAACACGAGGGAAATTTGAAATTTCGCAGGGTCTTCAAAGAACGCTGGGTTTAAAGCAGGGATCAAGCCCACAATATCGACATTGATGAATGTTTAGTCAAAGAGAATGATATTATTATTGAAATATATGGTTACAAATAAATTTAATCTATACTAGGCTGATTAACTCAAGGTAAAACTAAAAGTTTAAATTTTGCCGGGCCTCTAACCATCGCCCTTTCTCTAATTACCGCCGGGGTCGACAAAAAAAATTGTATACTTTGGCCCGGGCGTTCTTTACAAGTTTTGCGGTGTTTTAGCATTATTAAAACAGGACTTGGAGTGACGTTTTTTGTTATGCTTCCGTGGGAGACAAGTAGACAAGCACCACTGTTGACTGTTGCGACACGCGTACAAAGTGACAATGCGTTATTAAGCATTGTGGAGCAATAGCTTTATTAGATTACTACAGTCGTCGATCGGTATCTTGTTTCTTTGCCTCTCCGTCTCTCCGTGTTTCCGGGACTCCGTGTAAGGCCTGTAGCCTACACGCTTAATCCGATTGAGCTGAAACTTTGTGGGGACTTTAGCATAGCCCCAAGGAAGAGCATATGAACGTTTGGGCCCTTTTGGGTAAGCCCTTCCTAGGTTCCTGCAGGTGCCCAAAATGTTTTAATAGGCGATGGGGTTCATTTTTGGTGAAAAGATACCTCATTATGAGACATTAAAAAATACCAAAATCGTAGGTCCTCAAGTCATACCCATGGGGTCCCACAGGGGTTCAAACGTCAGGATATTCCGACCTCTGTATCTCCTGAACGAATAGTCTGAGAATTCTTGCACCAACGGCAATTGGAAGCATATCGATCGTTTTGCAAAAAACCTTCAACCAATCCTTCAACCTAAAATTAGCACTAGCTTTTACCGCAAGACAAATACGTCACATGATGTTGGTTGGGATAAGGATGTTTTCGAGCCTTAGTTTAGTGATATTTTCGGGAGAAGCAAACCTTATGTTAAAGGGCGTATGACGGCTCGGCAAAACGTGTAATAGTACTTCTATCGATTATAAATTGCAGCGCTAAAAATTACGATATTTACGAGCGGATCGAGCTAATAATGGAGCAATATGTCACACCGCATTCGTGAGTAAAACAAGCTACCCGAAAAATTCAGATTTTTATTTATTAAATTGTTTAATAACCATACAGTTGACTAATATGCATATTATTGAGGACCTACGAGTGCATTAAATGCGATCTTTACTTTAACCAAACGAATAGGGGCATTTATGAGGACCATATCACACTTAACATTTATTTGAAACCTTTAAGGGCAACGATGAGAAGGACTTCATATTTCTTTTGAATGTTTATTTGGTTACTATCTTAATTATCAACAACCCTATTTATTCATCCCCCACTCCCATCTTGCACACCTATTTCTGCCATCCATGTTGGATTTATTTCGTTGAATTTTCTAACATTCTTCGTCTAGATGGCTTAACCCATGAACCTAAAATATATTTTAGCTTCATGGCTTAACCAATTCAAATTCAAGTACCACTTCCGCCGATCCTGTGTGCTTGATAGTGTCGTAAATTGCAAGTATTATGTTTACTTTCAAACAGTTGCAGTTTTATGATAATCATCATATCCTACATATTTGGATGGTGTTGGTCTTCTAAGCAGTTATTACGGTATATCAGCAAATACATTAAATACAAGTAGAACACACATTTTGTGAATACATTTTTGAGACGAAGTAGTACGTTTTCGACTGTTGTACAGCCAAGTCTGGCATGGGCTATTTCAAGGAGAAAAACTGCTGCCGTAACTGCTGTGAAAACCCCGAATGCGTAAAATACAGGGAGAAATGTGTCCCATTCAATCAGGTCGTTTGTGGGAGGATAGCCGTCTTGGAGGGGGAGGTTTTCATAAACCGCATATGCTCGGTCAACCAATTCCGTCCATTTTTTCTGTAGTCCTGCCTCTTGAATTCGCGAATTAGTAAGTCCAATCCAGTCTCGATTTACTGTGTAAATTGCCCAGAAGTATTGATCTGACCGTACAGTTTCCGGTACGTGATGACATTCATGTTGATACCCTGCAGCTTGTACCCTCTTCTGGACAAATTTTAAAGTTATCATGTAGGACGACGTATGAGAATAATCTATGCACTTTCCAGTTAGCTTTTGCGCAACGAAGACATCGGTAAGGTTAAATTCCTCTGCGACATGAAAGTAGCCTTCAAAGTTTTCTTTGATTCCGCGAATGTACAGGTCAAGTTGTATATGCTCAAGATTCAAACCCCAACTCCGAAAGGTCAAGATTTTGAAACCGTCCTGGAGTATGTCTTTCAGAAGGGCGTACTTCATGGGAGGACTCGCCCTTACAACCAAACTTACAATAAAGTTTCCGTAAATGATGCTTAAAAATAATCCAAGGATTGTCACGCCCATTCCAACACGTTCCATTTTACTGACACCTTGCCCGACCATCAACCCGAGAAACTCGCAAAGTGACTGACAAAAAATGTTGGTCGACTTGCCAATGCTTTTGCTTGAAGCCCAAAACAAAATGGACCCGATTCCCAGTATTACCCAAATCTCGATCTTGACAGGCGCAGTCCAGAAGTCGAAAGTTGTCGCCTCTTTGTTAATCTTCCCTAGACAGTACATGAAGGTCAGTGATTCCCAATTTTGGAACTCCATTCCAGTTCTATGATGAATGAACGTCAGCAGTGAATAATTACTAGATGCGAATGTTCCGAAGAGAAACTGGTTTTTAGATGATGTGTCAACCGAGGCATGGTTTTCCCTACGAGTCAGTTTCAAAGAAAAGTTGTGAACCTCCGAAAACGCAACCGCTGAGAAAACATCAGCCGAGCAGAGGCGCAAGCGAATCGACCTTTTCTGTACATATTTAGGGCAATCTCGGGGTAACGAGGCGATAGATTTTTCAAGTGACCATTTCAAGAAAACAATCACGTCAATTTTTCGCCCGAGTGAATTCCAGAAAAGCTTTTTGTGGATACGTTGGAGTGTGTGCGAATTCAGTCGAATATCCTCAATGTTGACGCCGTTTCCAAGGCAGTACTGATTGCATTCCGTGTAAACCAGGACGTCATTTTGGTTGCTGAAATAAATCGTGATCTTCAAAGCAGGGAAATTAGCTTCTTGCACGCTCCAGATTTGATTCTGCTTGATTTCCGATTGATTTGGCTGAAGAAATACAAACACGGAATGGATACTCAACGCATCGAGATAGAAAGACCATAGGGCATCGTTTGGTCGTTTATGTAAATCAATTGGACTGATAATCAAATGAACTGAAGGGAAACGCTTGCATGTCGGCCTTTCCAGAAGTCCTTCAATATATTTTGTGTACACTTGGCGAATATGATGCTCCGATGGTAAGGCAAAGCACTGAGCAGGAACTTTGTAGTAGGTGATTGTGAACAGATCGACATGATTTGACTGTGACAAGTTTAAGACGAATTCTTGCAAGGAAAGTAGTTGAGTGCAGTCGGCGTTTGAAATAGGTAGAGAGGAAACGTTGGAAACCGTGTAAATAAAGCAAAATATTGCGGGAAAACAGAAAATTAATTTTGTTCCGGAATATTCCATTTCTGTATTATTTCTTACAAAAAATGCTTGTGAGAAAATCAAATCTGCTGGAACAGTTGTTTGCTCACTTCGTCAGCCTCAATTTAAGTTTTAAATGGACATAAATTCGAATATTTTACTCGTTTGAGGTATGTTTAAGAGACAACTCAAGTATTCAATTAGCTCCAGTTTAGGCATCGTTAAATTAAGTACAAAAAAGAAGCATGAGAGCCCTCGTGGACATTTTATCAACGTTTAATAATTTCAGGCATTCAGGTGCCATATGAAGCATTGCGGTATCACAGCTTATTGAGAAGCCGTATATCGTATGTCCAAACATCCGGATCATAGACCTCACGGGTTCTGTGACAACTCCCTCTACGACGGGTCGGACGGTGAGTTTAAAACACATTCTTGCGGAAAAACGGATAAAGAATTTGAGTGCAGTAGGAGCTTGACCTTATTGAGATTGGGAGACAGAATACGTTGCAAAATGTACTTTAAAAAGGAAAATATTGCTGGAAAACTCCAAATTATATATGATGATAAACAAGCAATGCCATAAAGATAATTTCGTAATGAAAAGTAATAAACAGTGGTAACGAGATAATGAAGCATTGCGAAATGAAAAACTACATGAAACCAAAAAAGTGGACCCTTATGGAACCTTCAGGAAAAAAATTCACGCCCCTTTAATAAAGCATGACGAAAAAAACGAAAATATATTATTGAAGGTTAAACGATGTTAGAGGAAAAGTATCTTGATTTGAAACGTCACGCGTCCTTTCATAAATCAATATACTTTTCCTCTAACATCGTTTAACGAAAATATATATGCACCTGCTGTCGTTTGAGAAGTGTGGTGGTGGAGGTTGGTTGGCATGGAAGAGAGCTTGTCAACACAAACTGTTTGTTTACAAAAGGCTTTTACAGATTCTAGGATTGGGGGCGAGGTGAGAGGTCGTTGTTGTTGAGCAAGAGTCGAGAGAGGAAGGTGGAAGTTCGTTTTTAAGTTTGATTGCTGTATTGTTTTATTTTAAAAGTTAATTTGTTCTGTTGGAGAAAAAGGAAATAAAGTATTTCCCACGAGACCCTTGAGCAGTTTCATTTTAACTTTAACTGTCAGTACAACATCTGAAACTCAAAGAACCCCCTGACGTCTCGTCGAGCAACGGCCGTGAGAACGTCTACCAAAACATACAAACAAACATTGAACCTGGGCAACTTAGTCGTAGGGCGACACCTGCATGTATCTGAAATTGCATGAATCCCAAATTTAACGTTTTTATTGTCTCTGGAAACCTCTGTGCAAAATCTGACCTCAATGCAATGTCTTAAAGCGTTCCCCAGTAATCAGAAGATAAACGAATTCAGGCACCTGCAGGAACCTGATAACACGTGCAACCCTTTTTAAAGGCCTCTCAGAGTCCCAAAGAATCTCCCTGTAAAATTTGGTCATCATAGGAGCAAGAATTCCCATTTTATAGTGAAAAACGAATTCGGACACCTGAAGGATCTAACCGATTCGGACAACGACCATACACCTCCCTGCTAGGTCCTCAAAACCGTGTACACCAAGTTGGCAGCCAATCGGACCTGTATTAGGGGAGTTATCGCATTACTTTGAGATCTGGGATCCGGAAATCCGGACATTCGGACAGACGTTCAAGTGCTTCTCAATAAGCTTTGTTACCCTAATGCTTAATAACGAGCGAGTTTTATTTCATGAAAACCTTTCAAACTTTATTTTATAATTGATATGAACTTGGCATCTTGTATTTTAGGAGTTTGGCTTTCACCAAACACAGGCACAGGTCGTACATTACATTTAAATGCTCGCATCGTTAAGAACTGACGAAGTAGGAGCATTGGAGTGTTTCAGCATGTCTCCTCATCCGTCAATCATTAGGGCATTAAAATGTATTACTCGGTATTATTTGTTGAACAAAAAAATTTTTGTGTCATAAAACGGATTAAATTGCCGAGGTAAGATATGCTTTAACTTGTAGGTATTGCTTTACGACATGGCGACTGTCCTCATTTATTCAATGTCAATCAAGATTATTGATTAAGGTAGCGATTGCATAAAGCTGCAAAATATTAGTTGCGGCATCTAAGTCGCCTATGAAATTTAAAGATACATATCTGCAGATAGAGTTGCATCCATATTATGTCTAATGTCTGTACCAGTCATTGTCAATTGTAGTTGTTTGCATGTTGTTTGTTTTTATATGTGACTGACCGAGCAGAAATCACCATTTTGATTTCACTTACTTGCACTCCAATGTATACTATACTGACCTATTGCCATTTTAAAAAATTTCGGGCACCTGCAGGAACCTGTGAATGACTTATCCAAAAGGGCCCAAAAGTTCATGTGTCCCTCCTTGGGGCTATAAAAATGCCCCCACAAAGTTTCAGCCCAGTCGGATTAAGCGTGTAGGCTAGAGGCCTTACACGGAGTCCTGGAACCACGGAGAGGCGGAGTGGCGGAGAGACAAAGATACAAGATATCGATCGACGACTATAGTCATCTTATAAAGCTTTTGCTCCGCATTACTTAATAAATGAACGTTTTAATAAAGATTTTTTTTTCAAAGTCAAGCTTTTTTGTGTCGAAGAGGTGATCTGGCCATAAAAATCGAATACGTACTTTCTCCAGGCATATATATATGTGATGCTTAAACTTCAAATCATTTCCGTTTCCGGTGTGTGTTTCCTAAGCTAAAATTAGACCAGCGCCAGTGGACAAGTGTCTAGCGGGTTTTGAGGCTTGTCCGATGCAGAGAGCAAAGAGAACCCGAAAAAAGAAAACACGTTTTTTTTCTCGTCAGCTGAGTCGCTCAGATGTCAACACAAATCAGAACAAAACAACAACAGAACCAAAAAAAAGCTTGCACTTTTGTTATTTCTGTTGTGCTTTTTAACTGTTGTGTGTGTTAAGTGTTTAATAAATAAAAATTACAATCAATTTTGAATTTTTATTAACTTTACCAAGAAAAAAGGATTTTTTTTCCAAGAACAAATAGCGGGAAAAATGTATCAAGTGTGGAGGAGTGCGTCCCGTGCGTCTTTGGCGAAAGGGCTTGTGGAACTATTTGAAAACGACGAGTGGTCCATGACGGATGTGACGCTAGCTTGTGAGGGACAGTTCATCCAGGCCCATCGCTTGGTCCTGGCAATTAGCAGTCCTTTCTTCAAACGCTTTTTGAAGGTGCCAGACCACACAAGACCAACGAAAGCATTTAATATTTTTGGGGGGACTTTAAATCTTGATTGAAATTTTTTGGTTTTTCTCAGATGAACCGACTGGACAAAGGAGGAACTGTTTTGATTGGATTGGCAAATGTGAAGTATGACGACCTGAAGGCGTTAGTCCACCTGATGTACTATGGAAAGGCGACAGTCAGCGAGGAGAATTATGCCGAGTTTTTAGATGCTGTGAAACTGTTGGAAATGGATAGCTTTATCGACTTAAAGGTACCGGAAGCAAAAATATACCAGTTAGAAAGGTATTGTGACATGATGATCTGTTGTTAACATTTTCATAACATTTGTTAACATGTTATTTGTGGATTAGAGTGGTGACGTTGACAGTGAAGCTCTAATTGCTTCTACAAACGAATCTCTGAATCCTCCAGCAGCAGCTGCTGATCTCGGACATCATTCAGGCGCTTTTAAGTCGATGTGTGACGAAACTGGCGTTGACTCAACGCCACAGACAGTTTACCAATCCGGATTAGATCCAATGGAAGATCCCGCTGAAACCACGTCACAGTCTTATCCGCACGAAGACCAAGATGAATCCCTTCCGGTGGATTATTATCACGAGGAACTTGTCAGCGAAGAGGAAATTGAAATCAAAAACAATATTGAAACGGTTGCAGTCGATCCAATTTCCGGTTCAGAAAACGCTGCCGCCAATACTTCTGTCCCATCCAGGGAACAGTCAAAACCAGGAAAAAGAAGTGAAGAGTCGAGAAAGTCGCCTGGTAAAACTTTAACGACCTTCAACGTAACCATCGTTTTGTAATGTCCTTTAAAAAAAAAAAAATTTCCAAGGAATCCACGGACATTGCGACGCAATAACAGAAAATGGCGAAAATCCTTTTTCTCTGCTTGTGTGGTTGCAGCTTTCTCCGAAAGGCGATCCTCAACCGGCACCTTCGCGACAAAGCCTCGACAATTCGTCGTACCTGCGAAACGTGCGGCAAAACGTTCACGTCCAGGAGATATTTCCTGATCCACATGTAAGCGACTCTTGCAAAAATAAATGAGTCAGTGCGTCATCATCGTTAACCTCTAAATGTATTTCGTTTTGATAGGAAGAAGAAGAGACATGTCCAACGCTGATAATCAATTGAAATCCAGCCGAAATCCTGGATCCAGATGCAACGCAGACAATTTTTTGTTGTTCTCGTCTCAAGATTTTATACGCAAAATCTTTTTCTCATTTTTTAATTCATAAATGTGACAATTTTATATGAAATTTTTTTCCTATTTTTTATTTATTAATTTTTTCGCGATATAAGCTTCAAAATTGGCATTTGAAAAAGTAAACCAATATTTTATAGAAGTTTTGTTCATTAAAAAAAATTTTTATATGGCCTTGGCTCCTCCGTCTGCGTCCATTTCCAATAAAATGTTTTATGCATTTCCAAAAACTGGTAAATCAACTTGTTCCTGATGCACGCCAGATGAAAAATACTCTTTGGGCCGGCCTCGGGACAAATAATTCATGGGCGAAACTAGTTTTTTGAATTTACATTTATATACCGTAAAGCTTCTAAAGAATGCCGGGTTCTCTTAAGAAGGCCGGGGTTCCAGTTGGAAAATTTGAAATGTTTCAGGGTCTTCAAAGAACGCCGGGGCATAAAACAGGGACCAAGCCTAAAACATCGGCATTGATAAACGTGAGGCAGAGAAAATGACACAAAGCATGCCCCTGAGAATGACATTATTATGATTGAAATATGTGATAACATTGATAACAAGCTCTCAAGCACGATTCCAATAAGTAGCGAAAGCGCGTATTAGACGATTTCAAAGATTCCGTAAAACACGATTTGAAAGATTCGATGAAACAAGAGTTGCAAGATTCGGTAAAACACGATTTGCAAGATTTGTTAAAACAAGATTTGAAAGATTCGGTAAAACACGATTCGCAAGATTCGTTGAAGCGCAATCTGCAAGATTCGTTGAAGTACAATCTGCAAGATTCGTTGAAGTACAATCTGCAAGATTCGTTGAAGTACAATCTGCAAGATTCGTTGAAGTACAATCTGCAAGATTCGCAAAACACGATTTGTACGAATCGCAAAAAATGATTTGTAAGATTCGTTAAAGCACAATCTGCAAGATTCGTAAAACACGATTTGCAAGAATCACTAAAACACGAATTACGAACCGACCCCTTTATACACCCTGTAACTCGTCACGAAGACGAAGTTAGACAGAGGCCCCTGAAGCAAAAATTATCTACGCATGGAGCTCTATCCAAATCGTCAATAACTTTTTTTGTCAATTTACGAAGCATTATCGTCAACTTTCGTCACCCTGTAATTCGTGAATGGAACGAAATTACACATCGGTTCTTCAAGGACAAATGATCTACGCATGGAGTTCTATCGAAATCGTCAATAATTTATTTTGTCAATTTACGAAGCATTATCGTCAACTTTCGTCACCCTGTACCTCGTCAATGACACGATATCTTACCCAGGTTCTTCAAGCAAAAATGATCTACGCATGGAGCTCTATCCAAATCGTCAATAAAAATTTTGTCCGTTTAAGAAGCATTATCGTCAACTTTCGTCACCCTGAAACTCGTCAACGTGACGACTTGAAGGGTCAACCTTCACACCATAGGGTTGCTGATAGACGACAATCATGTGGTCAAAGTTTCAAGATTGAACGATTAGCCATTCTTGAGATTTCGCGATAACAGACGGACAGACGGACGGACAGACGGACGGACGGACAGACACCCAAGACGATTTTATAAGCTACTTAATAAAGGATTACAAACAATCCTTTAGCAATGGTTCTCCTCATTCATATTGTCCACTTGTCAGCCCTCTTGTTTATCGCTTATTCTACCACTTAACACTTTTTCTTCAGTCAACGGGTAGGATTTTTAGTGACTCCTAATATTACCATCATCCCCTTGTAAATTCTGACGACAAATCCCTGCCATTTTCCTTATTTCCGCTGACAGGTGCCAACTGCTGATTCTCAGTTTCCCAAGAACATGAAACCAATCGTGTGTATTGTCATTGACTTAAGTATTTATTACCCGCGACGAAATTATTGCATAAAAATGGGAAATAACTTGAGAGGAAGAAGCAGTTTATGCGTACAATGATATACACGTCCCGTGTTAGCATTTCGCAAACTTGAACTGTAAACAGAAATTAGGATAGATAACGTGCCTCCCACCATTTCGCCTTATAACTTTGGTAAATTGCATTGTTCCAACTCTCTTATGTGCAAAGAGGCCTACTTAGCTTGTGTGCGCGATTGGAAAAGTGAGCAATTAAATGGAAGCGATCAAGTAGCACTTTCAACGAAACATAATCGGTCCAAAGCCGGAGTGGGAAATTGTCGTTGTTTTAAAGCTTCCTCAAGTGAGAATGAATATGGGAGTTTGCTCTCTTCTGTTTTACCCAACTTGTCTACTGGATCTTTCACTCGGAGAGCCCTCGTCTTACTTAAAGTCACACCGCGTGAGTATAAAAACGCAAATATCGTCAGGATTTTTACTTCAGCAATGCTTTTACATGGTTCAGAAGCTATTTCTTTAGGTACTATACGATTTCAAAGGTTTCAATAGGTAATGAAAAAGGGGCAATGGCTTATTACGTAAGATTTTAATAAATGAACCCATCATTTCCTCATGAGACAGAAGTTTCTTTTTCGAAGTCATGGTTCCTGGTAACACAGAAGAAAGCCGTCAATATTATCGGGGTTATACGGCTAACAAGGTCTAGGTCAAAATCCTACAAGTCAGGAGATGGAAATCGAAGAAAAATATAACCAAGAACCCATATACAGTCAAAACTTTCTATAAAAGGCATCCAAGGGCGACAAAAATAGTGCCTTTACTAGAGTATGTCTCTTGTAGAGTTGGGAATATACATGGGGTAAATACAGATTGGGGGACAAAAATGATACCTTTATTAGACAGGTTCTTTTATAGGACTGTCTTTAATATACAGGTTTGACTGTACGTGCAATTGACAAGAAAATCTCCCACTTCACGAATAAGCATTATCCTTGAAATGCTTTATCATTAACGGCAACATGACTTAAAAGTTCCTTCGACTAATAGAATCACCCTCATGACCCCGTTGAGCCTGTAGAGTTTTACCTGTACTATTGCATACAGTCAAACCTGTATATTAAAGACAGTCCTGTAAAAGAACATGTCTAATAAAGGTATCATTTTTGTCACCCCATTCTGTATGTACCCCATGTATATTCCCAACTCTATAAGAGACATACTCTAGTAAAGGCACTTTTTTGTCGCCCTTGGATGCCTTTTACAGAAAGTTTGGACTGTATTTTGTACACATAGTCGTCAGTGCTGTACAAAAAAATTAATTACGATGTCGACCTTTTTTCATGGTCGGAGTTATTTCAGTATCTTTGTATAGCTAAATGTAATGAGCTATGCGTTACAATTATTATGGAGAACTATATTTATTTGATTGCATATTTTACAATATGTTTTATAGGAAAATTAATGATGCATTTATATTTTCTGAAGACAATAATGACTAATTCATATATTTTATCCTGTACAAAATTTAAAATAAGGCTAGCAAGCTGCGGCTAAGCAACGGATAAGCAACATTTTTCGTGGTATAGACTTTTACTTAAAATCTTACTCAACTTTTTGCTCAAGTCAAGTTCATGGCCCACTAGCCGACTAACTCAGCTAAGTATTGCTCAAGTTTTAAGAATTTGCTTAAAATATTGCTTTAAAAGTTCTTAGGCTGACTTTTGCTAAAAGAATTCTTAGGCCGACTTTTGCTAAAAGAATTCTTAGAGTTGTGCTTAACTCGTTACATGGTCCCTCTCCAGGAGATGCAAGTCGAAGAAAAATACAACCAATCACCTTTATACGTGCAATAGAAAAGAAAATCTCCCACTTTACGAATCAGCTTTATCCTTGAAATGCTTTATTATTAATGGCAATATGACTATGAAGCTGATCCTACGTTCATAATGACACTAACGAATACCGACATATTGTAGATACACCTGTCCAGTTCTGTTTTTTATACATACTCTCGTCAGTGTTGTACAAAAACTAAATTATCATGTCAATCACTTTTCACAGTCGAAGTTATTTCAGTATCCTTTTATAGCTAAATGTAATGAGCTATGCGTTACAATTATTGTGGAGAACTATATTTATTTGATTGCGTATTTCAAAATACGTTTTATATGAAAATTAATGCCTGCATTTATATTTCCTGAAGAAAATAATGAAAAATGCATGTATCTTATCCTGTATAAACTTTAAAATAAGGCAACAAAGGGTTTTATTTCACCTTTCTCGCGCACTAATATTAGCTGAAGTCTTTATACAAATTTTTTTTTATCAAACTGTAACAAATAGAGACGTAACTTGTTCCTGTGTCCAGAGCTGCTGAGATAGCGCTTGGACCCTCACAATCATCCTTAGACCGCCAACTCTTTTGACAATTTTTCATTGGAGATTCAATTTTTTTTTCGCGTAAGTTCACCTGTTATAACGGTTCAAAATCTCAATGAATGCTGCCACCTACATTGGGCTCCTTCTTTTACCATTAGTTTTCTCCACAAGCCCTCCTTACAAACCTAGAGCTGACCTTTACAATTCCCGTTGTCTTTTGAGCAGGCTTGTATGGATAACCCCTGAAACTCCATTTATGGGTAATTTTCTAGGTTTCCAGCATGAATTTTATCGTACTCATATATTTTCAAACGCTTCGTCAAATGTATCAACTCTTTCTGTCGTATCTTCAACAGTTAGGTGTGAAAAAACGTGAACAAATAAAGCAGAAGACTAGAACAGGAGGAATAGAGACAAATTACCCACGTTCATTCAGAGAAATATCCCGCCTATCTCAGGACCTATACAGTTAGTAACGAAAATAAAATACGAAGATTTTCCATTTTCTGTTGTTTCCCCAGCACCATGAAGTTCCATATTAACAGGGTCACACGTTTCCAAGAA
The DNA here is from genome assembly GCA_019593645.1 of Akabosia matsudoensis. NCBI lineage: Eukaryota > Metazoa > Arthropoda > Collembola > Entomobryomorpha > Paronellidae > Akabosia > Akabosia matsudoensis. The sequence continues at coordinate 5,416 of VICI01001948.1, read as the reverse complement.
AAGTTATTTCATGCAAACACCGTAGGCCACTAGAATTTTCCTTCTAAGTCATGTGCTCATTATCTCGTCTACGAGAAATTAGCCTTGGCTAAATTTTGATTCCAAATTGTGACGAAATATAAACGGCTTTCCCCAGGTTCAACGCTTGAAATCTGATTTTTAGCGTCGCGATTGGTCTCAATTATACAGTTTTCCCGTGTGGGTAACTCATAGTCTTTCTTTTACTGCGGGACTCGAGTGTCACTTACTCGTAATAGGGGGGAATGTAACCCCGGAGAAAGAAAAAATCATGTGAGAAGCTGTTCAGTATAATCAAGAAAACGGAATAGATTAGAATGTTTGCCGAAATGGATATTAGTTTGCTGATTATTTTCGCCAGGAAGGCGTCAGCCAAGCAACCCTTTCTGTTCAGAGCACGCGGCAAGAGTAAAAAAGGGAAGTGTTTCAATTCGTTGTGGACATCAAAATGAGAAGTAGTAACGGTTTTCTACGCGTGGGACAGAAGCCAGCCAAACAATGACGTTAGCGGACGAGTCATGTGAGAAAGAGATAGAGCGCCATACCAAATTGTGGAGTGGATTGTGTCGCCCTATTAATATGAACGAATACTTAAATAAATTCCTGGGCATATTTGCGAGTCATTACAAATAAACTTGTGTAGTTAAAACGTCGGTAATATGTAATGAGGTAGCTGAATACAACAATGGGAATAGATTGTTTGTTGCGTCTACAGGAATTTCTCGAAGACAAAAAATTCCCGTAAAGTAAAGTCTGTATGTTTGAAAATATTACCTCGTTCGTACCGGCTACGGATTGGCGCCTAGTGCTGCATTCATTTCATATAACTGTTTTTACGTAGACATCTTTTTCGTGGACGTAGGGAACCGTTACCACCTTATAATTTTCATAAATAATTCCTCAGTCTTTAAGGTTAGAAATTTAAAATATGCATGAATTCAAATCAAGTGCGTTATTGCTGACTTTAAAATCTAATATGACGTCAAGGATTCGAAACTTGGCTATAAATATTTGTCGGCCCATTGAAAATTGCTTGACTTTTTATTCTGTAACCGTAGCTGCCCAATCGAATATAGACGATGTTTTGAAGCTTTGCGTAAATTTGAACATATTCAGTGGCCTCCAGATAAAGCTTTATGCCATTCGCAATACAGTCATCACTGATTTATCATTATCTAATCATCTCTGTCTTATTGAAAGAATTTAACTCCATATCAGTGTCAAAAGACACAAACCTTCGTCTTAATTCCTTTCTCCAATGTTTTACTAGTTTTTAGTATACGTTTCCGATGACAGGCAAATAAAAAATGACTCCCTTGTGCGTGATACTTGTCTCTTTGCAGTAAATCAGGACTGATAAAAGTTGCCAATGAAAGCGTTTTGGGCCCATGAGACTCAATCGCCACAATCATCACACATTCTCCTTCACGCCCACTCTATTTTTACACACCATAGACAGCAAAATAAGTTATCCATTCTGAATGAAAATATATTTTAGTCAAAAGCATCGAGCTTTACTGCGGATGGGCGGGAAAAATATATATATTACGGAAGTTCATATAGTGCAAATGTAGAAAAACCATGTGTTTGTGTTGTTATTGTTGAAATGTAGTTGAAAAATAAAAGTTTTCTTGAAGGAAAGAAGAAAACGTGCATTTTAGGTGCAAACGCTTGCGCTTCGTTGTTTTACTGTTACGACCTAATGTGTTGACGGCTTGAATCACCTTGCAATGTACTGAGGGCTTGAGGGAAAGAATGATATTTGTCCGCAGACCCACTTCCTAGATAAGTTTCCATAACATTCATTTTTTTTCCTTTTTTATTATGCATGCACATGAATTTAAAAATCAAATCGTTGTACGCTAATTTTTTTGTACGTATACAATTAGCCTGAATGCATTTACTCATTTGCATTACATACAAAATATTTGATCAATGTTAAGTACCCTTTTTTTAAATCCATATTTCACCTTAATATTTTAAAAGCGCTATCTAATTTTGTTTTGTCGACCGTCCGTATCCGTAACTGCTCACTCAGAAAAAAAGGAATAAGTTATTTCATGCGGTGACTTGTTTTTTAAAATTCATATGCATACATAAAACGGGAAAAATTGTTGTTATGCAAATTTATCTAGGTGGGTGGTCTGCGGACAAAAAACATTCTTTCCCTCAAGCCCTCAATATGCGAAAATCACGAGGGAAGACACGCAGGTATTTACCACACTATTAAATATGATTGTATTAATTAACCTCTGACTTTGAAAATGAATTGTACACTACGATAAAAGTACAGTTTACGAAGAACATACATAAGAGAAAAACATATTCAACAGAAAAGTCTGATGGCATCTTCATTCTTTGACAAACCTTAGCTTAGTACCGTACCATTGATTAGTATTATTTTCTGCATATTTCTACAAAATTTTCATAACTATCCCCGATCGCGTTGGATTTTCTGCATAAGACCAAACCAAATCTGGGATGTTTCAACACTAACGTAAGCAAATAAATTCATCGGTTAGTGCCACTTCTTTTCTTCCTAAAGAAACTTTCACTAATTTTATTGTTCCATGTTCACCAAAACCTAGAGTAAAACAAGTGATCTTCCTTGATAAGCTGAAGTGCGCCCAGCTGGGAACTACCAGCACAAGCTGTAACCATGATTCTTCCTCATTTTACTTTCTCTCCGTTTACCATCAAATATCTTAAAATGATGGTTTTTTCTGCTTGTATCAGTGTTACATCGAACACGTTCAAAGTAAATTTTCTCGCTCTTCGGTTTGATGAGAAAGCAAAACAGCCAGGTGTGTGACTTAGCTTGATTCAAATTATTTATTCGGACGGCTAGACAAGGAGGGTGATGAGATACCCTTCTCCTCAGAAGATTGATTTTGTAGTATCTGGTCAGTACACCTATTAGCATGCATTTAGTTTATGAATGGCGGCGTGCATTGTATACAAACAAACACGCACAAGAAATCTATTATTACAATGCGCAATGACAGTTTTCTACAAGTCTGGTACTTATACGTTGTTGAAATGACTGACAAGTATCAGCTTCGAGTGAGACACAACAAATAAGACGATATTCTTCCTTGAAGAACGTCTACTGGATCAAAAAAGAATACATTTCGTCTAAAAATATTACGAAGAATAGACAAAAATCTTTGGTTCGAACAAAATTTGATGGTCCACAAACGCATACTATTGGCATGCCATGCGAATTTTCCATCTTGAACCAAAATTAAGTATTGTTCCCAGTCCCACGAGGTCTCGATGGTCCCCATTCATCGCAACTTTACTTGCATGTTTAAGCATTAATGACAGTCTAGCTGGAAGTTTTTGCAATATAGGAAATTATTGAAGTCCAAATACAAGCGAGCCACATGGGGCAATGTAAAAACTGTGTAAAATAATTAAACTCGGGTACCATAAAACTTCTAAAGAACGCCCCCGGCGAAAAATTGAACCTTCCCTCTCGACCCACCGGCGATAATTAGAGACCCGGCGAAATTTCAATTTTCAAGTTTTACCTTCTTTTAATTTGTTACAATTCAGCTTAGGATAGCTTAAATTTACTTGTTAGCAAACTTTTCAGTAACAATTTCATTCTTGGGGCCTTGTTTTGGTCATTTTCTGTTACCAAACGTTTATCATAGCCGATATTCTGCGCTTGATCCCTGTATTATACCCATCGTTCTTTAGAGACCCGGCGTTCTTTAGGGACCCGGCATTCTTTGGAGACCCGGTGAAAATTCAAATTTCCCTCCTGACCCCGGCGTTCTTTAGAGACCGGCGATCTTTAGAGACCCCGGCGTTCTTAGAAGTTTTACGGTATTTCTCTTTTTCCGGTCAGAATGGGTAACATATTGTCGACTGATAATAATAAAACTGGAGGGAAAAAAGAGGTGAAGCTTCACGTGAGGTTGATATGGTTAATTTCGTGCATTTGTCGCATCAACATTTTATTTCGAATTTGTTTTGTAGAATCTGACTTTAGCGGTTATTTCAAAAGCGTCCAGTGAAGTGTAATAAGGAGGAATACAGCGTGTTCAATGAACCACATGAATTTCGACGACCACTCAAAAAACAGAAAAGATTTTCATGAGTTTCAAGGACATTAGATGACATTTTAACTTGAATAATTTGTGAAACAGAAATTATGCATTGATTCACGTGGAAAGAATGGTTTCATTGTCTTTCTTGCAAATCACAAGTACTCAAGCGCTTAAGCCCCAGTATTCTTTCCAGATGAATATTCATATTGTATAACGCTACCAAAACGGTCACTCACTGAAGCGGGCTGGACATCTTGAGCCATGATTTGCTACGTTACCTTGGAATTCTTACAATTATGCGATTCGAAAGAAAAAAAAATTATGATGTAATTTTCCGTAGACTCTTGAATAAATCTTTACAACATGGCAGAAGATTTACCGAAAGTATATATCATGCTTCTAACTGATTTGGGAATAAACTTTCAAATTTAAAACTTAAAAAGAAAAGATCGTTATATTCGTTAAAACACAATATTCCAATCTGAAACTTTCTTTGATTACCCCTATCCGTTTACGACACATCCGATTCTTATCCTGAATCAAATACTAATTTCTATTTCAATGCACTTTTTTCGAAAAAACGCGCTCTAAGTCCTAATTTTATTCAAAAGCAACCCAGTCTAAAGTTAGCAGTGTAAATTTTGAATAAAGGAATAAAGTCAATATAATCTCCCTATAAGACGTTCCCTAACTCCCCGGAAAAGAACAGTTTACGAATACCCGTAAATATATTCCCATTTTTTACTTGCTTTCACAGCAATAGCAGTTATAGAGGGTCTCTATTTACCTCATCCACACGGCGGGAGATTCCACTGCAACTCTTATTTGTTCCAACAAAAAATGCCGTCCATATTTGCGAATTTTTTCCGTAAACAATTTACAAATACCTTCAAATTTCAGACCTTTATCTTCCTTTTCATTTTCTGCTCCAACTCTGAACTCTCATGTGACATTAAGTCCATTCACAAAATTTTGTTTATCCTCGCAAAATAAAAAAATATCAACAATATTGCCTTGTGCAACCCGAGTAAACAAAAACCTAGAGCCCTCGTTTATTTTTATGCGTAAACATCCATCTCATTTTCCATTCCAAATCAATTGCTAAAAGGGGAGCCATAATAGAAAACATTTTTTATTCATAATTCATTTATAGTCTTGTTTACTTGCTCAATACAATATTGGACGCAATTTAACCTACGTCTTTTATCTTAGCCTTTCTTCCACCTTTTCTTATATTTTTATTATGTGCCACCCTCGTACCCCATTGGGAAGTACAGCATGGATCATTAACAACTCACTTTGCCTAAGTAAGGAATATACTTGATTCGAGTTGAGGTTGT
>VICI01001947.1:0-19031 GCA_019593645.1 Akabosia matsudoensis | reverse complement strand
CTCTTCATTAATTCATTCCTTTGTAGACATTGTTCTGTCATCGTTCTCAGTAATAATACATATATTTGTTAAGTTTTCAAAATCATATTATACTACGTACAGTTTCGCTTCGTTGATCGGTTTAAAATACTATTTTTTGTCCGAAATACTTTAATAAACTAACGTGACTAGCTTTTGCTGCAATGAGAGCATCTAGGTACGTTGGAGTAACCATGCATGTGTTCCATTCAAGACGCTATTGAAATGTTCCCCTCGCTCATTGCTATGCGCATTTCTAAGCTAATACAGGTAAGATACATGTCCATTGTTTCTACCTGTTAACGTCAGTACTGCATCAAAAAGTTGTACCTGCGCAAGGATGTCTTGATTGATATTGGCAGTTTCAGCCGAGAACAAAGTCATTTGAAAGAGCTGCAGCGTCTGTAGCACGCTCAAGCCTCTTAAAATTCATACATTCATTATCCAGAAACTGAGGAACCTCAGCTCAGTGCTAGGTTTTGGAATCACTGGATTAGCAGTGGTCCGTCGAAAAACGTTCCTATACAAAACTTCGCCGTTTAAAAATGGCCTTCTCCCACTCAACTTGGCTAATCTTCATATTTTTATTTTCCACAAATGTGATCTTCGCATATGCCAACGATGGCAGTCAAAGTAACCGACAACGTGAAGTGCTTGAATCAAATGGTCGAGTGATTGTCGAATGGGAAGTTGACTTTGCGGACAAAACCATCCTTTTCGACGTCACTCGCAGAGACCACGGGATTTGTCGGTTTTGGCCTTAGTCCTGGTGGGGGTATGAGTGGAAGTGATATTGTTGTTGGTGGCATACATCCAAATGGAACTTCATACTTTTCGGTAAGCTACCTACCCTAACCGTTTTTCCATGTTTTGACATTGCATTTTTTGTCTTGCTCGAAGTCCAACATTCCGAAACTGTCATAAAACGGATAAAAAAGTGATTGGTAGCCAATTACGGAGATTGCTGGCATACTAATTCGCAACACGTTTCTCATTGTCTATGTCATGAACTTTGATTGGCCTGCGCAACTGTTCCCACATAACTTACAAGAGCAAGAATGGACGACCAGATGCGCTTTGCAACGAAAATAGATTTGCATTCTCTCTAGCTTCACAAGAGCTTCATATCGCTCCTTTTTCGCTTTACGGTTGTTTTAGCGCAAGTCACAACACGAGATTAACGGAAGTTGCCAAAAAATATCTTATTTCATCTTATCTTCATTTTTTAAAGGTTAAAATTACGCAATACTATTTTGCTTTTGGGATGCCTACTTGTTTTGAGCTTCTTGAGTGATTTCGAATAAAATTTTGATACGAAACAAACAGTTGGTGTTGGCGTGACCTCACCGTCCCCTCTCTCACGTCTAGTATGGAATTCTAATTGCATTTTTCAGCTTCAAATTTGCGACCGAAACACAATCTATTATCTGCAGATTTATGCGTGCCAAGATGCTCCATGTCACATATCATTTGATTTCAATGTAATACAAGCATTGCATCGACTCTTCGGGCAATCTTTTGATATCATGACGGTTGACAGTGAATGTCTAACGTAACGGAATTTAATGTTCTCATTTTTTACTTGCATAAGGATTGGCAAATGAAAGAATTTATGGTGGTTTTGATGTATTTGTTTTTCAGGACTACCATGGCAAGGGCGATTTTGCACCGTCGCTTGACAACAACCAGGACTGGCAACTACTCAGCGCTTTCGAAAATTCCACACACACTTTTCTCCGCTTTTCTCGTCTGCTTGAAACTTGTGACCCTCACGACGTACCCATTACGGTATGTCTATGTGTTTTTATTTTTCTCACTTGCACGCAAAATTAATTAGCTGTCTTGCGTTCAGACAAATATTCCAAATATCTATCACACTGGTTCTTCCCCCGACAGAATGATACGCTGAGCGTGATTTGGGCTCTAGGCGCCAGTGATCATCTTTCATACCATAGTGGAGAACGAGGCTCACTATCAGTTAACTTGTTAGACCCGCCCCAACCAGCCGTTGATATTTCAGCCTTCAAATCATGGAAAATGACGGTGGACCAGTTCATGCCAAACGAAAAAACCTACGCATATTGGTGTACCATTTACAAAGGTCCTAACTTTGGAGGGAAAAAGAATCACGTAGTTGGCGTAAGAGAAAAATGTTTGAAATCAAGGCATGGCGTAATCGTTCCGTTCATCTTTCCATGATGCTTTTTTATACTTTCATTTCACACATTTTCCTAGTTCCGGCCAATGGTCAAGGGCGCACTTGCGGTAAAGCATACTCATCACTTTGTCATCTATCGTTGCACCAACCCACCAGGTCGTGATTCATCTAAGGTTTTTGGGCCATTTGCGTATCCCACACCTGGTGACAACTGTTATACAAAGGAAGCCATGGCATCAAGACCTTCACAGCTATGCTCTTCTGTTCTCTACGTTTGGGGCGCCGGTGGGAAGGTGAAGTTTTTTTTCGATAATTGGTCCAGCCTCTTTTTAAAAGCTCGGATGTTTATCATCTTTTAAATTTCTTTCAGGAAATGTTCCTTCCCGAACATGTCGGCTATTCTGTGGGCGAGGAGCCTAACGAATACTACATGTTAGAAATACATTACGATAACCCTGAGCAAGTCAACGCTAAATTTGAAACTGGAGTGGAAATATTTTACACAGACAAGCTTAGGTAACAATTTCAGGATGTGTATAATTTGACGGATACGCGACTGAAACTGTTTTGTGGAAAACCTAGTAATTTGCGTAAACTTGTTCATGATTATTGTATGCTTTTAGAAAATACGATGCTGGCATGATGACAATAGGTCACACTGTTGTAGCTTCACTGATGATACCCCCGAAAACAAAAGACTTCCAAATTGTAGGCCACTGTTCAGGACACTGCACCAACTTGGCGTTACCTCCTCAAGGAATGACAATATTTAATATTCTCATGCACACACATCTTCAAGGTGGGCGTTTTAAAAATACCTATTCCATAAAATGTAATTTTCATTTTATTTAATGTGACAAAGAGGTACAATTTAAGCAGCTCTGGGGCACAAGTCGAATCTTTTGTTGCGTGTGTTGTCAGTTGTCATCGCAACTTGGTGTGGGAATGTTTCCCTTTCATTTCAGGGTCATATCATAACAACACACAGCTTGAGTTGTTATATGCAAAAATTCTGTTTTGCGATGCATTTCATAATGAGTGCAGCGATGATGAGCGATCTGCTTGCCTGCTCTTTGTCACATTAAAATAGAAAAAAAACGCAGTAATTTTCATATCACAACATGTTTTACCGTTTTATGCGTGTGTTTGTAGTTATTTCTTTCTAAACCCCATCATAGTAAAGATTTTATACTAATTAATTCGTCATTGGTGTTAGGTAGGAGAATGAGGTTGCGCCAGTTCAGAAACGGTACTGAACTCCCATGGGTAAGCAATGATGATCATTACAAATTCAACTATCAAAAAAATCGGCCGTTACGTGAGGAAAGAGTGGTTATGCCTGGTGATAGTTTAACGTTTGGTAAGCATTTGCTTGTTTCATAAGTTAATTATGTATTTTTTTTGAAATACTAACTAATATGCAACGAAAATGAGTTTATGGGTTGTGATCAAGAAGGTTTACACGTTTTGTTTGTTTTCCTTGCAGAGTGTCATTATGACACAAGCTCTCGTGACACGTTAACAACTGCAGGGTATTCAACTCACAATGAAATGTGCGAGTCGTTCATCTGGTACTACCCAAAACTGAGCCTTGACTCGTGCGCGAGTTTCTATCCAATCGAAAAGCTTTACGAAAGATTTGGAATTAAGGAAGTAGAATGGCGTGTGGGTCTTGAGGGTGGCCCTCAACCATTCATTAAGAGTCCTTCAGAAATGGCCAACAAAACATTTAGTGAAGTCCTTGATGAAAATGTGAAATGGACACCTGAGTTGATAGCTCAGTTACAGCATCAGCTAACGAAAAGCGATCACATTTCTATTTGCTCTGGAAAAGGACCTGAGGATGAAAACAGTCCACCACCGCCCCCACCGCCTCAACAGAGGAGACCGCCACCAGGAGGTAGAGGAAGGTTCCCTGGACCAATTTCAAGGAAAGATGATAGAGAGGATACTGCAAGACCTACTTTACCTCCAGAGTTGGAGGAAATTATGCGAGTAAATTATCCTAAACTAGTAAGGGAATATCGCCCTCAGCAAACTTGTAGCAATGAAGATAACACAATCGACATGTAATGTGGTAGCACGAAGAACTCACGATGTACGTTGAGTTGTGATATTTTTAAACACTCCAATTTGTATTAGATTAACGCGTAACAAAAGACCGCAGGACTCAACTCAATTGCAGGAAATATCTTTGATTTTGAGACAATGATAGCAATAAACATGTCGAACGTGCAAGCCTTTTGTATTTCAGCAGCAAAAACGGAATGTTGATTCATCTATAAATTCACATACATGTGTCTTTAAAAGTACGCTACACAAGTTCAAAGCACTTAAAAAGGGGAACAGTGCACAATCTATGACTTGCATGTTGATGACCACTAAGTTTCATGAAGTTTTTTCATAATGATATATGCCGATTGATTACGTCTATTACTCCATAGCTTTTTCAGAACCTTGAATATTTCCGAAAATTTTCATACTATTTAATCTCCAACTAGGTAAGGACTCCAAACAATCTTAGCAATTGACGCGAGCGCTACGACAAGGTATACAACTTCACATGAGCACAAGCCGTCTACTTCCAACTCATTCACTACTTGCCCTCTTGCATCGAACCTCTGACTTGCAACTTGGCAGCTGAACAAAACTAATCTAGAGAAGTATTCACTAAACTCTTGGAAGATGTCAGTTCTTGAAACACAAGACTCAGTTAACACCTTATCTAATAGAATGAGCAGAGAAAATGTGACGAATGTGTCAAACTAAATGTGATCCGACGAGTCACTTGATTTAGAGAAGCATTCTTGTGTACTTACCATGTACTTTCTGATAATCAGTGAAAATGCAAGGAAGATACATACTATACCAAACCAAGAGTAAAGCTTAACCCATTCATCTAATAGTCAAATTGATAACAAAACCTTTGATTCCTTTTACTTTTGATTACTCAGTTGCATTTAGTTTCATGGATTTCAATGAAAAACACGAGTCTCTTATTCTGTTAGATTTGAGCTTGGATGAATGGAGTAGATTTCCATGGTAAATGTAGGGACTTTTGACAAAACATCTATCCCCATTTCGAGCTTGCAAGCGAAACACAAGGGAGCTCCATGGTGAGCAAAAGGAAAAATGGAAAGCATATAGTACAGACAAGCATTCAACATTAGCAGCATCATAAGCTAGTTGGTAACGCTTGACATTTACAATGTCAGCCGATAATGAGTCGGCAACTGTTGGGTCGATCGTCACACCAAGAAATAGAATCACACCTAAATATTATCAGATAAGGTAGCTAATCCATTGTCCGCATTAAAGTCATTTTGAAAATCCATTCTTCCAGTTTCACCGGTAACAGTGCAAACTTGAGATGAAGTACCAAAGCACACGCGGAGGAAATCAAAATTCTTCTTTTGAAGATGTCTTGTTTTCAGGCTACGCCCCTGATGGTGGTATCTTCGTCCCTCAGGTTATTCCATCTCTGCCCACAACTGTAATAACCAAGTGGAAAAGTTCTCCGCCAGCGTACAAAGATGTAATATTCGAAGTCGTGAGTTTATTTGTGAGTGAAAGTGAGCTGCCCCGCGATGTCCTGCGCCAATCTATTGCGAAGAGTCATGCCGAGTTTGACTCAGGTGAAATCATCCCACTACAACGTTGTCGTACAGATAAAGACGGTTCGAGTGAATACTCTGTTGTTGAGTTGTTTCATGGAAAGACCAAGTCATTTAAAGACTATTCCTTGTCCATTGTCGGTAGATTGATGGAACATTTTGTTCAAAAGCGAAACCAGCACAAAATCGCTCTTGTAAGATCCTGAAATATGTTTTCCACGAAAGCTAAAATGGGGAACTCTAAAATTCGATGCAGCTACAATCTCTTCATGTGTAAATGCACAGGTTGCCACTTCTGGAGACACTGGAAGCGCATCGATTGAGGCTGTTCGTGGGATTCACGGGATTGACATAATTGTTCTTTACCCCCTTGGAAGAATTTCAGAGGTCCAAGAATTGCAAATGATCACTGTACCTGACGATAATGTACATGTATTTGCATGCGATGGGACAAATGACGAGTTGGATTTACCAATCAAACAAGTTTTTCCCGGACCTGGTCTTGTAGGAATGAATAGTATCAATTGGGCTCGAGTTATGATTCAAGTCGCTCATCACATTTACCTGTGCGCGAGCCAAGGTTGTCAACCTGTTGACATATACATTCCAACAGGAGGTGCTGGGAATTTGTCATCTGGATTGATAGCTTCCATCCTTGGTTTTCCAATTAACTTGTATTGTGCCCAGAATGTAAACGACAACGTGGAAACACTGGTCAACAAAGGGTTATTCTGTATTGGTGGAGAAATCACTCCGACATATTCCAATGCAATGGATATTCGAAATCCATACAATGTCGAAAGGCTGCTTTACTTTCTGTCTGACATGAATACGGAGTTGATCGCAAATATTATGACCAACGCAGAAAAGAGTGAAAGTATTGGTGTTAATCTTCCAGCCGTACTACAAGCCAAGTTACAGGCCATTGTTAAGGGAGCTTACAGCGTAGATACGCCAACGACCTTGGCAACTATAAAAGAATGCTGGGATGCTAACAAATACTTGGTATAGAGCTGCATCACTTTTTTTAAAAAAATCAACTCTTGGAATTATACATTATGTAATTTTTTTCTCGTTTCAGATATGTCCTCATACAGCTACTGCAGCTGCATTTGTCCATAAAAAGAGCCGTGAAGGTGTGGCTGGTACAAACAAGATATTTGTTATAGCTACAGCGTCTCCTGAAAAATTTCCGGAAGCGGCGGAGGCAGCAGGAATCAGAGCAGACGATGAAGGTAACAATGTGGGGCGGAAATTCCTAGAAATACTCCGAACACGGTCAAAGGTGGAACCGAAGAAAATGCATCAAGGGGAAGATTGGCAAAAACTGTTACGAGACGAGATCGATAGCATTCATAAACTGCGACAGATGTAAAATTGCATATGGAATATAGATTCAGACCGTAATTGTAAATTATTGTGTTGGTGGACACGTTTTGCAAGGAAGGTTGGTAGTTTCCTTAAAAACTCGGGCTCTGCTTTTTCAAGAGACTAAAGTATACGCGATTGCATGTTGTCTTTCATATTTTTATCTATGTTTACAATCTTGATCCCCATGTTAATAAATATGTTTATTTGGAAAGAGTTCGGATACAGCGAAGTCACTGATGTTGTCACATTGTGTCACCTGCATATCTTGCCGCTGTAGATACCCTGACGTTTTTTTCTCTAAAATTTTGATGTGCAGCCAAAACTAAGAAGTGACACGACCGACCGCGAATACTATGATTCATTAGCGTCATTTGCATTCAAATTTACACTGGCTTCCTATGAAATCATATATACCTCGGCTGTACTATATGCTCAATATGTTGTATGAAAATAGCCTCAGTCGAAGTTGTTTTTCCGTTTCGTTTTCGTCCCACACGTGTACAACACACGCTCGGGATGTTTCTTAATTATATGGAATGCATATACTCAATTGTTTCCTTGTTTACTTTGGTTTCTTGATTTCACGAGAAGCCGCTTTCACTTCTAGACATTTCAATTGTAATATTCCTGGTGAAATACATTTGGCGTTCTCAAGACGTGCATTAAATAAAAAACCTGCAAATTTGTTAGTACCTAAAGACTACATGCACTTAAGATTCCTGTACTGATTTGTAATATTACATCTAAACCTTTGCGCTTTATGAAATTGGTTCCCACCAGGCTATACGACAGCACACGCACGGACAACAGGAAAGTAAGCAAACAGTTGCATGGCAAACAACAGCAATAGGCAAGGCATTAATAGAAGCTTGAAGGTGGAGTCCATAACAAGAACTTGTTCTGGTGGCAACCAGCTGAAGACAGTTCTCCAGGAAAACTAGATCATTTTATTTGTTATATAGACACTGTGAAAGGCAGCACATATTTCATATCGCATATTTCGTAATTGCTGATTTAGCAGTTCCAAAGCCGAGATAAACAAGTGTTCAATGTCTATTCTGATTTAAATGGACAAATCTAGTTGCAACAGCAAAGTCCAGTGGAGCACGTCACTTGAAAGTGAGTTTTTATAAGAACTACCATACCACTTATGAGTCAATTAAAATTTGGCCTTCGTGTGCAAGAGTAGAGACACGAGAACTGGAGGCATTGACTTCAAGGTAAGCGTGAAACATCATCCGACAACTAATAACATTGCTACATACGTTGAAATAGGATTTACGAGCATAAAATCTTAGTTTCTTATAATTCTGTGAACATAAACTTGTGAAAATTTTGAGAACAATTTGAAAATTTTTGGTTTTATAAAATCGAAATTGCTATATAAATCGTGCAAAAAAAACTGAAACTGAATCGTGCATGTCGAATGTGAACTGAAACTGAACAGTTTTCTCCCAAGAAACTATCCATCCAGTCCAGTCCAGTGGGTACAAGATCGCAGCTGATAACTGAAACTGTAAAAGCACTGTGTCAGCTGGCGGCAGGGAAAACTGTTTCCAAAGGGATGTTGTTTTTTGTTTTGTTGATAAAATATCCCTAGACTGGTAATTCAAACGCAGTTGCTACTTACCTTGACATTATTATAATGTATTTCTACTTTACCGCTGCCGTTATCTTCGTTAGTTACAAATAAGTTATTAGTACATACTTGAAGATTTTTGTTATGTCCCTGAATATTAAACGAACGCAAAGTTTTGTGTGGGTACATCAGGATTAAACACAAAATCAACAACAAAGATGACGCCTCTAACCATAAACACGACAATGTATTGAACGCACTGTAATTTGACAAGCTGCCAGAATGTCTCAGAGTGTTACGGTTACACTTTTGAAGTATTCATGCCGACATGCCGAAAGATTGACGAAACGGTTATGGCTTAGTTGAGTAGAGTGTAGATAAATTCAAATATTCTAGCCATTATTGTTGACATTTATGTTTTTGTTTGCAGTAATGGTTGCCTCAATTCAGTGTATACAATAACGGAAACACCCGAGTAACATCTAGTCCTGTCCACTTGAATTATTCTTTGCTGCTGCAAATAAACCTAGATAGATTTTTCCTGTGTTTCTGACACTTGAATTTTGGGAGGACTTCAGCTTGCATTGAGGAGGAGGTGGTGCCACAACAATTAAGTTTTGATTACAAACACAACTCACAGCAGTGGTAAGTTATGGTTGAAAATGATTCGGGAAACAGACTTGAATAGTTTACAAAAAGTTGAGTCAAATCTTTCATGTGTATAGGCTTCTGCTGAACACCTCGTGGAAGTGCTGTCAATAATTCGGTGAGATAACCATGTCAACCTTACAAGCTGTTCCAGAAGGTAGCCAACAGCAAACTATTGTCCAAGTCACCCCTGTCAAAAAGGAGTTTGCGTAAGTACACTAGACAAAACAAATTTGTTGTTGCAGAAACACTTGAAGGACATGTTACCCGTAATTTTTTACTTTATTAAACATCCTGTATGAAACTAGACCGTTTGAATTCTTGCGAAGGACGTTTTCTAAGCATTGATACGATGCACTGAGCTAAATGATAAGCTTTGCGCAGAAAAAACCGTGTAATGATAGCAGTTCTACTATGTACTATGCGATACTAACAACACACGACACACTTCATTTGTTTCAAATTCCGCGTGTGAACTAAAGCGTTGTAAGCTATTTTTAGGAGCATTAATGTAAGAGGTGCACTAAGTAGGATAAGCATTGTCAGTGGATAAAACACAATCGAAATCGAAACCCCTATACATTTTTAGTTCGCTGTCCACATGGCTTCACGTACAATCTACACGTTTCTTGCCAACTTGTATGAAGACAGCGTAACACAATGAAGTATTGTACTATTGACATTTTTGTTTTGACATTTTAGGTTGCTGCCGAAAATTATAAATGGAGGTATTGCTGGGATTATCGGTGTAAGCTGTGTGTTTCCGCTTGATCTTGTCAAAACCCGGCTTCAAAACCAGCAAGTTGGTCCCAATGGGGAACGAATGTATACTTCGATGGTTGACTGCTTCCGTAAAACATACCGTGCCGAAGGTTACTTCGGCATGTACCGAGGCTCTGGTGTTAACATATTACTGATCACCCCCGAGAAAGCCATCAAATTAGCTGCCAATGATTTTTTCCGTCATCATCTCACTACTCGGGATGGTAAACTTCCGGTCTTCAGGCAAATGCTTGCCGGAGGATCTGCTGGATTATGTCAAATAGTCATCACCACGCCTATGGAGTTGCTGAAAATTCAGTTGCAAGATGCAGGGCGACTTGCCGCGCAAGCGAAATTGCAAGGAGGAACTGCAGCAGCAGTTCCAAAGCTGAGTGCGACCAGCATCGCCATGGATTTACTTCGAACAAAAGGAATCACTGGTTTATACAAGGGCACTGCGGCTACAATGCTTCGGGACGTATCATTCTCAGTAATTTATTTTCCATTGTTCGCTACACTCAATGCTTTGGGGCCACGCAAAGCTGGAAGTGTAGACGAAGCAGTATTTTATTGGAGTTTCCTTAGTGGAATGGCAGCAGGCTCCATCTCAGCAGCCTCGGTGAATCCATTCGACGTTGTCAAGACTAGACTTCAAGTACTCCACAAGGGCGCTGGAGAAGCAACGTATTCCGGAATTCCGGATGCATTCGTGTAAGGCGATTTTCTTATACTATTACTATGGGGTTTAAAAGATATTTTGCAATTTTAGAGTTATCATCGTATGTATTTCTTGTTTCAGGAAAATTATGAAGAATGAAGGACCGACAGCTTTTCTCAAAGGTGCGGCATGTCGTATGATTGTCATAGCACCGCTCTTTGGAATCGCCCAAATGGTGTACTTTTTTGGAGTCGCTGAATTCCTGTTAGGAGTTAAGAAGTAAACTTTCAGTATGAAAGGAGAATAGCATCCACAAAGTTGTGATTTTCAATCTTCCTGCACTACACTTCATGCAATATCACAATGTGTATATAGAATATACTTATTAGTCGCACATACATGATCGTAGTTTTTCACTGTGAACAAAACTCTACTTAGCACAATCAATAGACTAGAAAATGCAAGAAACCGACTGTATATTAAACGTTACTAACATGGTAATGTGTATCAGTAACCCATTCCAACTTTTTGTAGAAATGCAGTTGTTGTTGTGTTTGGGCTGGAACGTAGCTTTTTTGGATGACGTATTAATTAATGTTTTAAGCTATATTTAAGTGTTTACAGTTTAAATGTATGATCCTGCTTTTATGTGCATTCAAACACAAAATCAATGGATCGTCGGAGTTATAAATTAATTAGCGATGACTAATCAAATAGCTTCGTCTTTTATGACAATAAAGTTGATGACAGGAGTACCGCACACCTCCACTTGCTCGTTTCTCACAAACATCAACAATAATTAGCACAATATGTAACGAAAACAAGTGTGCAAAAAAATATTTGATACAAACAGAAATCTCACTATAAGAGAGAAAATAAATTGGTGCACTGAAAAAACTCAGTAATAGAGTGTATGAGTAGTAGCTAATTCTTAATTGATGACATAGTTGTGAAGGAAATCAACAAGTCCAGTATATTTTTAAAACTTCTTTTTGTACAGTGTATTTTTCCTACAGTGGCTCATTTATGTTAGTCATTTCAAAACTACATCCATATGCAAACTAGATTTTTTCGCTTGTTGCAACAAGCTTTGTATTATCGAAAAGTTTATTCCAAGATTCCTATTGTCTTGTGTTCGACGGTTTTTAGTCATTCTGTAAAAAGCAACACAGTGCTTTTACGCTAAGTGGACATGTCAGATGTGCAATGATTTTATTTTATATAGTCAAACAACAGAAGCCAAATTATGTCAATTAAAGTTAAAACTTAGTTTAAAAGTATGTAAGAGCAAAACACATTTTAGTATGTTGTACTCCTTGAAGGAGCACACCAAAATCGTAGCAAAATCCAACGGGATCGAAAAATGTTTATAGCGGGATGAACATTCCTCAAAGGACAATAACTGTTTGTGCTTATCAGTATCATGATTTAGAAACGATTAAAGAAGATTGAACATATATGGTGCAATTTTAACTTTAAGTATTGATCAACTGCTTGACGTTTTTATTTCCATTGGAAGGATGTAAACAAAAGTTAAAAAAAAGAAGAATTTTCTGACATGGTTTCATCATTATAATCCCTGATTACAAGTCTCGACTACTTTCAGCAGCTGCTCATTACGGAACCACAAAGCAGCACCGGAAATAGTAGTGCGCTTTTCTAATGTAGTCCATGTATTCATATCCATGAAGGCTTTGCGAATGAATACTTTATCGGGTCTATGAATGGCCGGGCAGGATTTCTCAATAATATTTGACATTTGATGGAAGAAATTGGCGTAGCTTTGCCGAGCGTGCCTGTACGCGACATCTATTCTCTTGTTTTGCTCTGATTTAATAGTAACGTGATCCTCGCGAACGGCAGCGTTTACGTCGTCGACGTCACCAGAGGTAAACACGCTGAAAATACTTACCACCCAGCCACTAAGCTTACGGAATCCCCAAAGCCAATTAGAGGCGAGTTTTCCATCCTTATTGTCCGACTGTTTTGATGCTTTTTCAGTAGTGGACTCTGTAACCAAAACGGCGTCTTCTGCAGTCCAGTCATTTTCTCCTGATGCAAGGTCTAGGACGACTTTATTGGAATTCTCTGATGTTTTCTCAGTACCATCTTCTCTTTCCTCCAAATGGTCCAAGCACCGTACCATACTGCTGTAGCTGGGCAGAAAATTTTCATTTTGAACATCAACCATTGGAGCTTGTTTGAAGGCCTCTGATAAAGTTCCTTTGAAGCTTGTGATAGTGTCCACTTTGAGCGCGGGACATTGCTTTGCAACAATTTTGAACGCCAAGTCGGTCAGGACAAACAGTTCCCAAGGGCTCAAGTGCAAATTCATGCGGACGTTGCTAACTCCACTTGGTTTCAAGTTGTCCATCTCATCAGAACTTGATTGGACTTTATTGATCAAAAGCAAATTTTACGTAAGACTGAGTTCAAAACCTTACGGGTAATGGTGAAGCATACCATTCGAAAAGAGGCACCCAAATATGAAAGCAACAAAGGAAAAAGTCCCTTTGAAATACACACACATGTTCGTTTTGGTATTGCGCATTATGGCGTTTCTTGTGAAAATGGTATACCGAACTTTGTAAGGATTGATTTTGTGATTTTGTAATTTAAACATAATGTTTTACTCGGACAATTTGGATGAATACTATCATTAACTCAAGGTAAATCATATAAAGCACACTTTGTAGTTGATAGCGTCATTTAATTTATAGCAGAATGAGTTTACCAAAACCATTGAACTCTTGAAGTCAGAGTAAAGTTGAAGGTTACCTTTAGATTGGCTGTAGCTCCGCTCTGCAAAACAGTTTTTTTTACATTTTGATTTACAAAAGATATGCGAAAATAAAAACTAAACGTTCCTTTCATCAGAGTTTATTGTTCCATTTTAGCATACGATGCATTAACATAGTTTTCTCTGCTTATATGGGGGCTAGCGATCCGAACAACATTTCATCATGGATCTATTTGCTGCAGTAAAGGCCTCTGGTCATCGTGGGTTCGCAGTTTTGTATCTGATTTTTGTTTTTTTCGTATGGCCCCACCAAACATGCCTTTCTCTTTGTCAACATTATCTTCATGATCAGTATCTGTGTCATACAACCGAAACATAGACCTTCGGGGTTTGCCGTCATCCTCTGTCACGGAAGTCGGTTGAGGGTGCCCCAATTCAACAAAGAAAACAACGACGATGAAGGCACAATATGAAAGGACAAGCATCGAGAAAAATATAAAGAAGGCTTTTGCTGTTTCCACTTTGAGGTTGACATGATCTCCACCGCTAAATGATCGGATCATGATGACGATAAAGTGGGATCCTAATACAACCATATTGGAAGCGCAGCCGACAAGCCAAGGCAGGATGAGAAAGCGGCGGAGAAAAAAAGCTGATAGGAAAAGTAGCACAGACGCCACAATTAAAAATATATTGATTGATAGGATTATGTAAAACTTGATCCCGTCATCTTCAGACACCAGACGATGCTCCTTGTCGAGGCTTCCAAGAATGACAGTTTCCATTGAAAAATGCTAGCAAAGTGGTAAACATAAAATTATTTATGGCATAAAATGGTTAAATGGAAAACGAAAAGGACCACGTATTGTACCAGGAAGGACACAATGGCGATTAGGTAGGTTGCCAACCTAGGGTCACACTGGAAGCAGCAAACAGCAACCATTATTACGGTGATCTTATCATAGTTGCCTAAATAGCTTCACACGCTTCACACGACCTGGTGCTATGCATTCAACTCAAATCCTTGTTTTGAAATGAGAAACGTTTCTGAAAATAATAATTTTATGGATGCAGATTTTTCGTTGTTATTGTCGTTGTTGACATGATGATTTCATACATGATTCTTGATGCGAAAACAAAGAGACCAAATTGGTTATTCCTTCCTAAAGTTGACTCATTATGGTTTGACCATAGACGAAGAATTCTATTCTCTTGGTTTGATCGTATATAACATACTAGTGCATATAACGTACATTCATATTATATAGTAGTAGATCGTACAAATAAACCAGGAACGAAATAGCATTCCGATTGTGGGCAATGCACCTTTCCTGTCGGATAGAGGTGTGCGAATAATTTATCCCAGGCTTTACATTAATGATAATGACGATGATCTCACTCGCTTATCAGCGATTCATGCATACTTAGCATAGTTTAGCATACAGAAATTTAGTGAGAGAGAACACAGTTTTTCGATATATGTTATGATTGGTAGTGCTACTACACAATATCCTGATTTGATAACCAATCGAACAGCGTGTATTTTTCTCTCAAAAAGATCATCCATGAACACCACCGATAGGGATAGGTTAACTCAGAAAATAATTTTACTTCTAGATTTACAAACTTTTTTTTAGCAGATTCGAATTTTCTAGGCAGCTAATGATGGGGAAGAATAAGGTGGTCACCTATATTTTTCAAGTAACTTTAATTACTGCCGTTATTAATTCTTGTGTAAACTGTGCAAACAACAATGCATCATTATCGTCAGCATCAGTGGGTGGGTTTATATCTTCAGGTAAGTTCTAAATATTCACTTTAAAAAATCAAAATCACGTATTTTTACAAAATTGCAATGCAATATTATCAATCTTGAAAATTTTCAGTACAATATGTAAAAAATAGTACCAGTACCAGTCCTGTAAGTCAAAGTGTAAGCGTTAAACCAAATCTAAATCACTCGGATAAGCATCGCATCATTGGAGGCGTGGAGACAAATAGAAACGAGTTTCCGTTCATTGTTAGCTTTGGGAGGAACGGTAAACACTTTTGTGGCGGAGCGATTATAGCACCGGAATGGGTCTTAACAGCAGCGCACTGCGCCAGCGAGCCTGACTTTGATGTTACTGCGGGAGAACACAATCTCGAACAGTTAGAAGGTTCTGAACAGAAGTCGCGTGCAGTAAAAGTCATCAGAAATTTGAATTATAACCCGTACGTGTTATCGTCAAACATTTTCGGGACCAAATGCTAGTAAAAATTGCTATTATAAACCTCTCTCATGGTTTCCAACAGAGAAACATATGAAGATGATATATGCTTGGTGAAAGTGAGCCCCCCATTTCGATACGGCGATCATGTCAAGCCGTTTGCAGTACCATCTACGCATTATATTGCATCAGGTAAGGGTACAGATTAGATCTTTAGCGAAACGCAAAAGGTACGTGTTTTAAGGTGAGATGTTTTTTCTCTTTCAGGAAGTGGAACCGTGGCTGGTTGGGGGACAGAAGACGAGGCTTATCAAGTGGTATCCCCAGTGCTGCGAAAAGTTACAGTGCCGTTAGTGCCTAGTATGGAATGCGCAAAGCAGTATGGAAGCTATTTTCATCCACTTAAAATGATGTGTGCAGGTCTCACCGAAGGTGGCAAGGATGCATGCCAAGGTTTGTACCAGCATATAAGTGGATTACATGTATTTGGTAAAGGAATGTAATTAATTTGAAGTTGTTACATGTCTAAGGTGATTCGGGTGGACCACTTATGTGTGACGATCAGTATAAAGGGGCAACACTTTGTGGAGTTGTCAGTTTCGGGCTCGGTTGTGCCCGTCCAGAGCTCGCTGGCGTGTACACTAAAGTCGCTTTCTATTCTGACTGGATAGGCTATCAGATTACACATAACTCTCAGAGTGGAGGGGATTCTGGTAGAAAGCCACAACCTCAGCCACCAAATAAAGTGACCCCATCGACCCCTCGCCCATTTAATAATAGTAACTACCACAACCATCATCATCACAAACCAGGGAATTCATATTGGGATAACATTCCGCCCGGACATGTGGTTATCATCAAACCGATCAACTCAACCCGCCCACACTATTTTGATCGACCAAACACAACCCCGGTACCTCGGGCAGGGTCATCCCGAGTTCTCTCTGGAACGTTATGGAAATCTGCACCATTCCTACTTTTAGCCTGCACCATTTGAGTTTGTGTACCAACTTTAGAAACTTTTATTGCTTGCTCATAATAAAACATTTTTGGAACTGTGTTTCTCAAGAAGCAATGTTAGACGAAGTCCAAAAGTAGAGTAGGTCTAAAATATACGAAGATCAGCAAAAACACAAAGACAACTTGACCAGACGATGATGAAGCAGAACTGGGAGCAACGGTCGTCTTGAGGTCCGATTCCACCCGGCTTTCACAAATATAATACATGCTCGCCGAACAATTCGCGTCCCTCCAGTACAGCATGGCAGATGCAGCAATATAAACACAATTAAGATTATCTTTGTCGTCTGGCTGTCCATCCATAAACCACCTTTGGTAGTATGTCGGTTTTTTCAAGGAGTCCCAATACCAAACACCTTCACGTACCTCTGTAGCGCTTATCCAACTGTTGCCTTTTAAGGTAACATTTGTGTGCTGGTTCTCAGAGAAGAGCTTTACAAGTATGTCATCTTTCTCCGGCGTCTCTATAGAAACAAGAAGCTCTCCTCTAGTGATACATTCCTCTGAGGCTTGTTTCCAGGGTAACTTTAGAAAATACAAGCAAGTTTTCAATGAAAAGCAGCCACAGTAAAAGCACCCACTAAAATTATTTAGATTAGGTATTGAACTTTAAAATTCTTGCACTTTGTGAGTCTACAAACCTGAGTGTCTGGGATGGAAAATGAGTGACCGCCATAGGTAACCGTTTCATAGATAATATCAACGGGATCATCCGTCTGTGCACTGCAAGGGTGGACCCAGAGGAGAGTCAAGGTGAAAAATAAAAGTTTGCTGCAACGTAAGTATGTCTGGACCGAACAATTGCCCACTGTGAAATGACTAAAGGTCCTCATTTATATCTGCCTTTTACGCATTAAATTAGTCCAAATTTGACATGGACTTTGTCTTTTGCATGGAGCGATACTTATCCAATAGAATCATAATTATCTTCCATGAAAGTTATCCTTTTCGTCACGTACGCCACCGAGCTTTCTTCGTCCATCCAGTCAGATAGTACTGAAGTTGAGAGGCTGGGACTGCTCAAGTGATTCATGACATGCAAAATGAGACGAGTTCAGTCATGACGATGTACCATTGCATTGTTATTGAATAAGTATGTTACTATTAAGGAAAAGGTCACTAACATCCGTGAGTATGTTACACGAAGAGTATGCACGCATAACGCAGGCACATGGTCCTACAATTGCTTGCATGAAAGTGAGAATCTATAGGAACAGTTTTTTGCATGTCTGATTGAAAATTTTAGATTAACTCTATGAAAGTCTTTGAAGTGAATCAGTATACGATCTATGAATATTAAATATTAGTTTTCGAACCCTAATTTGCTCATTTTTTCCATGTTCCATGTAATTGACTTTGCTATTCCATAATGTTTTAGAAATATCGGCATCGCAAGTGAAAAATAGTGCTTCGAAATGTTTAGGAATAGTGGACTGTATCTTAGGTTTAACGTGAATGTTGTTGTGCGATATGAGCTTGCGGTGGAACTGTCTTGGGTGGAAACTCGGGATGCCCCAGAAAAGACTTCAGACAAAGGCAATGACTGTATAGGGGAAAAACTTCTTTTATTTGATTGACTGGACTGACGAGCATTATGCGTAGCTGACCCTCAAAAATAGACAGACATTCTAGAAGACAACCTTGACTGCTTTTATACAGTCTTAAGAACAAAAACTCGTAAAACTCTACCCAAAACGACAAAAGAATGAACTTTGTTGAACTCGACTTGGGTCTAAACTCAAATGAAGACAAAAAATAGAACAGAAGAAAACCCCAATATTCTTGTTTAGCATATATCACAATTATTCTAATATCATATTGCTCTCACTGAGCTTCAAATACATATAAATTCACTGAACATCTTAAACGAACGAACACTCGCCCCCGTTGCCCTGAAGGGGCAATGAACAAACAAAGAACATTGAACTTTAAAAATTGAACCCTAGCTAACTAAACTAGCACTGGCTCAGGTGGACAGCACAGGAATCCCCTCCCGTCCTTCTCGCGTTGGATTTAAATGTTGCCATCGGTAGGGGTTCCCAGCGATTTCCAGCTCCAGCACTTCCGCAGTCTTACGGGTTTTATGCCAGCTGAAGGAATCATTTAGGAGCCGTCTGTCCAACGCCTGATGCATGAGCCACTAAATGAAGGAAAATAAATCAAAAGTTTAAAAGTTTACATAAATGTTAAAATGAAAGTAAATTAAATGTTTAAAATAAAACTGATACTAATCCTCGCTAACTAATGGGACGA
>VICI01001946.1:0-19038 GCA_019593645.1 Akabosia matsudoensis | reverse complement strand
CCGATCTAGCGTGCTATGGTTTAGCCTGGAAACATATTGATACGTTAACGTGAGAGACACGCATAACCACAAGATGAGCTCTTGGTTCATTTAGGTATGAATATTGTCTGAATTACCCTGGTTCTACAAAAGAATATCATATATAGGAAGAAACACGTTGTGTCCAGCCATCCTTGTCATTTAATCTCTGATTTTCACAAGTTCGCCACAAGTCAGGGATCAAAACATTAGTTTTCAGCCTTATCTTGAGTCAGTGTCAGTTGTCGACGACTGTGCGAATCCAGTTTATTTTCCAGACGAAGGAATGTTCTTTTTGGATAAATTTTCTTCATAAGAACTGTATTATTATTGGTTTAAAGTGTGAAAACCAATGTTGAGTATGGAGCTTCAAAATAAAATGATAAGACACCGAGTGATATGAACTCTTTGAGTAAGGTATCTGACATAATCGTGGGAGCTAGACGTAGCAGAAGACACTAGTATCTCGGTGTAGAATTACGTCTCTAAGCCTATAATCAAGTAAACTTCGTGAAACGACATGTCAATCCTCTCTAACAATGGATTTAATCTGTAATAGTGGATCTGTAAACAAAATGTAAGTGGTGTAATTGTAGAAGACTTTCAAAGGAAATCGTCTCGAAAGCCGCCTTATAATTTGGCAACTTTTCCTCCTCTGGACAATCGGTAAGAAAAAACGCTAAAAATATCAAGAAAACTTCAAAGTAGAATAGCATCCATCCAAATTGAAGCTATTTATAGTTACTAGCTTTCGTATCGCGACAAAATTACCGTTTACATAAGATACAAAACAATCTAAAAAGATAATTAAGTGCACATTGAATCGGCTATATCTTCTAACCGTTTTCACTCCACGTAAATCTTGATGAGATTTTCTTGTTATCCGTAGAGTAACAGGTTGGTAATGGGTTTCAGAGTTAAGTAATGAAAATGCTCACTTCAAGTTGCATTATGCATATGAAAACAAGATGTTAGTATGATGGAAATATCTGTTCAAAGCAGACATAACAAGTAAAACTATTTAGACTACATAATATCTGGAAGACTTCAATCATGTTAACGACTTCGGCGATGGAAAAATGCATCTATATACATCGCATGTTTATTTGAATTTTTCCCAATGTTTCTACCCGTAATATGCCTTATCTCAAAACATTGTTTTTTTCTAGAAACCAGACTTATCTTATAGAGAAAAAACTAAAACCAACTTAATACTGAAAAGTTGAGAAATTAAAATACATATTACTATTTACCGAAAGTTGTTAATTCTAAGAAACACTTTGAAGAGGTAACAGTTTTACTATCCACACTTCAACCTTTACTACAGTTAAAAGGGTAAATAGGACAAAACCTCGATGTGTAACATGTTTCAATCAGAAAACGTGACAAGAGGAAACTGATGAATGTAAAAATGTCCATATTACTTTTGACTATTGAGGTTTGTAAAGTATATTGGTGTTTATCTGGAAGAACATTGATGCATTGTAACCGGCAATTCGAGATAAGGAATTGGCATGAACGCCTTGAGGAATCCTTCACTATAGCAGATAAACGCTAAACCTAGCGCCTACAACTTTGACACGTTACGTTTGGCGATATGATACTATGATAGAGAATATACTTTCCAAAGTATTACGCAATCCATGAAACTATTTCTAACTTATATAGAACTGAATTCCCTTATCTTTGCATCATAGACCACCATAAAAACGTATGAATTGGTATATGATTGGCAATATTGCATATTACCTCATACATGGTTATTGTTGCTAGTTTTTTTTATTCTCTCGACAATGAGTCGGACGTTTTCCTCTCTCCAGCAAGAAGGGATTATTGACAGGTTTTACAATTCAAAGTGAGCATGAATAGGTACAAGTTTTGAGCTCGTTTGGCCCACAAAGGTTTTTCTGATTGCACTTCTTTGTTGGCAGCTGGGAAAGCTACGTCATCCTCAGGTTGAAATTCATTTTTTACAATAAAAAATCCAAAAAGGTTATGCTCCAATGTTCATACAGAATGAACAAGCAACAATATGACAAAGCAAATTGGCATTCTCACAACTCACAACAAAGGTAACATGATACCTTTTGAATATCTGCTGGTTCGTTTGTTTTATCCATGTAATCCTGCTATTGTGAATGACTCGTAACTTTTTACAGATTTCTCTCAACTTTCACGAAAATGAGCAAAAATTATGGGACTTAAAACCACACAAATGAAAGCATTAAAATCCTGAATCATTTGAGGACAAAAGGTAAAATGTAGTTAGGTGTTGGGTCGAGCGAGGCTTTAGAAGAAGTACTGATTTGAAAATCCTTACTCATGTTTTCGACACTGTGGACAGTATGATAAAAACGATTTAAATTCAGTAAACAAGAAGCGCCAGCGTCACATGGACTTAGTCAGTCATCGCCCTAAATGTAACCCAAAACTATACTTAATTTTTTACTCTTCTCCATCTGCATAGTACACGGCGTGTCCTACATTTTGAACATAACGAAAGGAACATTAAGCCACACATAATTCACACAATGCAATTCAAATCGTGCATTAAGGCGTTAATAACCTTTTCTTCTTTTTCCCAAGCCGAAAAATTAGTAGTCCTCAACTAGTAAAGTGTCGAATTTTCAAAGGGAGTTGAATGAATTACCATCATTTTTTGTCTGGATATCGTCTGTGATGTATGCGATACCCTTAGTTTGGACTCACTGTGTGCTCAAACTCAAAAACTCACTCCCCTACTTTTTCTTGCCTTCTGGTTCTTCATGCAAGTATTTTTTAAATCGTACCAAAGGAATACTCAGTATAGGCTAGACTTAGCGTATTTTTTAAAACGAATATCCGTTGAATTAGCCTTGAAACATTGTCTTTAATAAAAAGCCTCGATGCATGTATTTTCTGAAAAAAATGCCCGTATCATGTATTAGGCTAGACTTAGCGTATTTTTTAAAACGAATATCCGTTGAATTAGCCTTGAAACATTGTCTTTAATAAAAAGCCTCGATGCATGTATTTTCTGAAAAAATGCCCGTATCATGTAACACTTCTTTTAATATGCTTGCATGTCAGAAGTAGAAAAAAAATGAGGAAAGAGGCAGGCATTTATACTCTAATGTACTGAGAACCTCAACCACTACGGCGGCATCGACAATCGACATCATCATCAAAAGTATACGACAGCGTAGAAACAAAAGGGGAATCGTAATGCGTACGAGCCACGGAGAATTTATTTCGGTCTTGAAAGTAAAAAAAACTATATTTCCATATATCTTCCTTACAGCTGATAATATAATAAAAAACTGTAACAAAAGAATCCAGTTCAAACACATTATCACTGGGGGTAGTGTATCATGCAGGCTATTAACAGTCATTGTCATAAATGGGAGGAAAGGGCATGTGATAAGTTTTTGGTTACTCTTAAAAGCAGACGAAAATGCAGTGTCCGTGCCTAAATCTAGAATCAGGGTAGAAGTCCCCGTGGAGCACCGGAGCTAATTGAGATTGATGATAAAAAATATTCTACGTCTGTGGATCTTTCGTCTTTTTTTTCCAGGAAAAAACTTCCAGTAGGTGTGGTGGTAGGAAAAAGATAATAAAAATTAAAATGTTCATTAATTTCTGACACGGGCACTGTCAAGGTAGTGAACTAAAACTAAGTTACAGACTCATGCTTAGGTTGATACTGTATTGGTTGACATTTTGATGCTGGCATTGCGGAGACAAAGATGGATAATAGGTGTATCCGTACCTGCATTGATTTAAACGCTATGTTTTCATAGTCATCTCTCATCTGTTTCGTCCTATTCCTCACGCACTTCCTACAGTAGCTCATTAGTCAGCAAACCAAGACATCAGGCAAAGATTCTTCGTCACAATCGAAAAACGTGAAAGAAAGCGCAAATATATGGAGCGTCAGATAACCTAAAAAGCAAGAAGAAGCACTGAAGATAAGAAACTGAATACGGAATTTTGCGGAAATGTTTGACCGGATCGCGCATTACAGTATTAGACTGAGAAATAGAATTTCTATTTCTCAGTCTAATATTACAGTACCAAGCCAGAATTGGTAAAGAGTATGCTCTCTTTCCAAAATGTCATCTAGGTAGCGCCGATGTTTGAGTGAAGGTATTTACTTATTCAAAACCAATGTGGGCAAAGAAAGTGTACATTCAGTTCAGGCGAACGTGGACAGGGCAAACTTATGATAACACCCGCAAAAAAGGAAAATTACAGGCTTGAGAATGCGATTAGGGCTTGGCTTCGTCGTAAAGAAATGAGTCAACGGTAGTACTAAGTCTATCATCAGCACATGATATCATTAGATAACACGTGTTGCTTTAAGTCCAGCCAACTATATTTTTACAAAAAGTGTGTGCATGGACGTGTATGCATAAATGATAGAGGTACAAAATGAAGCCAGAGACATCTAAAAAGCATCTTGGTTGGTTTCATCGTTGACTGTGAGGGAGTGCTAAATATTGACTGTGTAGAAACAAGTTAATGTGTTATAACAGCAGGAAGTTCCTGTGTTATCTCTGTTCTGTGTTTATCTAATGGGGAGTAAGCGTGAAACAATTTGTTCATTTGTGAAAGGATGGATGTGATAGGATATCATCATAAGATACATTTCGAATGACTATTTTAGACGGTTTTAATATACGACTTGGCTTCATGTTGCAAGCTAATGGGTGGGTCAAACACGTAACGGCATAACTTTTGAAGGAAATAAAGCAATGATTTTTTATGTAACCAAAGATTATATGCTCCGGACTAGCTTCCCTTTTTGCCTAATATTAGTTAACCTTGACGGAAAAAATAGAAAGCAGAACTTTTCCTAATATGCAGCCTTTTTCTATTTTAATTTAATGTTCTATTCTCCGGTTTGTTTTACTACCACCTAAAACATAGTTAATTACCTCGTTTTCTTTCTATGGAATGATTTGTGGTCTTTTCTTCTCCTTTTGTGTGCAAAACTGAAACATGATGTTCAGCTTGCAAATACCAGTTCCAGTTTGTTGATTTCACTCTTGCCCTACTCAACACAATGCAAGCTTTGAAGTAAAAAAAGAGCAAAAATGCTTTGTTCGGTCGTGTTTATTGTCAGGGCTGAACATTAAAGCCTACACTAATGGCAAAATGTGCAATAATTTACCAACATAAAATTCAAATTGTGGTAGCTAGAATAAGAAAAATAACAAGCCGAACCTCTTTCTTTGCAATAATTCCTCCTCAAATTTTGGATCGATGCTATGAAAATGAAAAATGGTAGTTTCAACCGCACGCAACTTGCTCAAGCGTAAAAGACCATTTCACCAAATTTAGAGAAAGGGCAGCCGACAACTTAGGAAGTAGATAATTACGTCTGAGGTGAAAGAAGAAAGAAAAACGCGGTGTATTTTTGCTACAATCTTAATTATAATTGTCATAAAGTTGAACGCAAGCGAAAATATGAATAAACTTTTGATGTGCACGCTTTTTCTTTGTATTTAAGCGATCCACTGTTTTTCCTTACACAGCCATAATCGTCATCACATCGTCAGCCTGCCTACTGGCCTAATATTAGATAGATTCCTTCTGACTGCGTTTTTCAGTCGATTACTTTTACATGTCCGCCATCACGAATTTATAGCAATGACTTCGGGATACAATGATGGTACATAGAGCCGATGGTAATAGTGATGAGCCATTATATTTAATATTGAATTGGTACTTAGCACTCCTCCCTTTACAGAGACACCTTCCAATTTACAGACAATAAAAAATTGCTCCTTCAGCTATCATTATGCTCTCCGGTCCCCACTCCATTTTGCATAAAGATGGAGCAGCAGCTTGTAACAAGAAAAGAAGCACAATTGAATTGAATCATGAATAATTTTCGAGTATTCACCACAAGCCATCATGTCCGGAAAAAAATGATTCTACTGGTGATTTGATTACATGCTATTGTCTCCTTTAGGAAAAAAGGCTCACTCAGCTCCTTACGGTTTTGTCTCGTGTATTCACCCTTTTTTGGCTTTTGATGTTCCAGTTGCTGCTGTGCTGATTGGGTGAACTATCATAGCGTAATAACGCAGGAACCATTTCATTTCATTATATCTTTCCATGTTTGGAATAGTGAAGTTTAGTATCGACAGATAAAAGGTCTGAATATAAGTTAACTACTGTGGGGCAAAAAAATGTGTCTTGGTGGGGGATTCATTAGTTTCATTTTCTCTTTAATTCGTAAATATCATATCATGTAGTCACATTCGATTTCTTCCGTGGCGGAAAGTAGAGTTGTTAGGTTATTGAATTTAGAGCAGTTCCTAATCGGCAAATATAAACATGTCTGTGACAATTTATTTAGGAGCCATTATGTCGAATCTCCTGTAGTGGTGTTCCAGAAAGGATAATGACTGAACATGTCCAGCTATTTATTGAACGGTTATTATTTCTGATCGTAGAAAATGGTAAAATGCTTCGCAGCGTGGAATATAGCAAACGAATATTGCCAACTAAAGTTGCCTTCCTTCTGCGAAGAGAATATTATGTATATTATCTACAGGGTTAACACTGAATGCAAATTTTCTCTCATCAGATCAAGCCTGGGGAGAATAACTGCAGCTTACTCCCTACTGTCTAACGCACCCCTGGATGCCTAAAACATGGTTTATGCATCAACGTTTGAATCTTAAAATCGTTGTTGATCCAAGCGAAGCGTTTTGTTGTTTTTCAATTAATTTACACAGTGCGTAACCAAGCCTGATACATTTTTTTCCCATACTTGGGGAACTTAATGGATGCAAAAAGTTAGAAGAAAAATGAGCATTGACATTATGCGCACATGGCTGGCTGTGGTATGCGGCTGTGAAGCATGTTCACAAAAGATAGAGCACGAGCATATTGTCATATTGTACAGTACTTAAATAAAATCACAAATATTTACTATTG
Organism: Akabosia matsudoensis; assembly: GCA_019593645.1. Lineage (NCBI taxonomy): Eukaryota > Metazoa > Arthropoda > Collembola > Entomobryomorpha > Paronellidae > Akabosia > Akabosia matsudoensis. The sequence continues at coordinate 12,090 of VICI01001946.1, read as the reverse complement.
TGTTCGTTGACAATTCTCACTACTGCAACAACGGATTCTCCAGCCTAAACTCTTCATCAGTCACTGCTTCAGTTGTACGCATGCAGATTGCTGGGAGCAATCATCCTTGTAGCGTGTCATCTTTCTCGGCATACGCTGGAGTTAATGGAGAGAAACATGTTTATGCACACTATTAATCATAATCGTTCCACTACTTAAATCCTTTCCGAGTTTCTCGAGAGCATTGTTTTAACAATATTTAAATGATTATAAAAAATGACGACCATATACGATGCACACTGCAGTCACGCACTTTAACGCATTAAAACACGACAGCATAATTCTTTGTGTTTTTTGATTGCTTAAAATGTCTATTTCTAGAGCCAGATTCCTGCATTGGTGTTTCTTGAGCTGTCCACTGCTTTCAAAAATGATAAGCCACATTCACTTCGTCAATCCTCGAAATAAGCAAAAAACCATCCGTCCCGGACATCAGTTTCGACATCATCCCACCGAACAGTACCTTACACAATGGTTGTTCCACTTATGGATTTTATTTACATTTTTGGTTATTGCCGGAAGCGAATCAGGAGAAGGAAGTCCCTATTCATCAGCATCCTTACAAACGTCGACGGACGAAGTGCTAGGAACTGCTGAAGCTCGTGGTAAGAATACTTAATTTTACAAGAACACTTCATCCACTCCACTTTTCCTTTGCTCAAATACTTGAATCATGTTGGGTGCGTATTATATGTCAAAGTAAATCAAACAGGCGTAAATTTCCCGTATCATTCCACAATTCAAAGCTTCGCAGCAACTTACGAAAAACGCATCCCATGCAATTCAGAAAAATCTTGGATGTCAGGATATAAAAAACTTTACAGAATACAGTGGATACTACAAACTCAGTACGTGTAATTCACTTTTTTCTCAATGGGTGAAAGTAACATAGTTAGAAAGGAAGAAAGTTTCTAGTATAATCCTGCAACTGTCAGAAAATCTGTTGTTTTCAACTAACCCGAGAGAGTATTTTCACATTTTTCATGGAAATTCCGACTGCACATTGTGTATTCACCCCTCCATGTATGCATCGATCATAATTTTTCGATGCATTTTGCAGCGAGCTCTTTTTATGTCAGCCAGTTTAATATCAACAGGACAGGAAAAACAGGGACATGAGAGGACATTACGTGAAGTGTACATATGGACAATTACGAAAATTACCGCTTCCTTCCCTTTTCCCTTGCTTAATAGGCTCGTTAAAATGGTCCCTGCCTCGTTTTGAAATATTATTACCGTTCACTCTCCGTCAACTGGAGAGACAAGTGTGTGTAGTAAACAAATGAGACTGCATAGTTATACCTATTATTATTATTATCATTATATTTTATCACTCCGACTTTCAAGTAAATTGCATTTTGTAGCACAATTCTAATTATATGATATGCAATGCTATCGGTGGGTAGACAAGCTCAATTTTGATTTTGTCAAGTTATGATTTTAGTTACTCCTGTGGATGCATAGAGCTCTTACGTGTTTTCCATTGTTTGGAGTTTTCGTCAAAAACGCTCCAGGACGAAATGAGTAATGCATCCCTGACACTTAAAAATTTTACTTTTTCTCCGTTCTTTTGAATACAATAAGGAAAAGCACTTTAGATGAAAATTGCTTGAATCCAAAGTTAATGTTCATATGTGCATAGTAATTATAATAACCAGAGTAGACATTTAATATTTATGTGTGCACACAAGAACCTCCTGCTATTATCTTTTAGCTATCTACAGAATCTACACCTATCCAGGTTGTTCCTGACAAAATTTACAGCTCTTTGGTGGTGAGTAAAAAGTGAGGGAAAACTATACTGTATTCATTATTACACACCATAAAACGTAACCACTGTCGTGCTTACCGAAGCCTCCAGCGATTCTCCTTCGGTAATTGTTTCGAATTCCATCGGGGGCAGTCAGTCAGTCACACACATGCTTGCACATTAAAATAACAATGTAATCTTCCCCCACCTCCGTGTGTAGGAAAAAAGAGACAGGGAGCCCTCAAGTACAGAGATAATTACAACAGAAGTTTGTGTAATAGGAAGTATCAGAATCAACTAACTACGTGAATTCTGCATACTATACAGCTATTATGCACGTTCAAAACTAACTTTTGAACAAAGGCAGAACATTGTGCAACATGATTGTTGGATTGGGCGAACTAGTAAAAAAAATGTAAGCATGAAGAATGAAAGTTTAATCAACGTACGTATAAGCGTATGAGTTGAAGCTGCTTGTTCAGCTTGTCATTCAATGATACTTTATAATCCTGACGAGAAAATTAAGATAATCAGCTTCTATGCTTATGTCTGCTGTATCCTAACAGATGAAGGCTACACATATGACACATGCATGCTCTTCAAATTTACTTTTCCTGAATAAGGATGATTCATGCAGCTTCAAGAGGGAAAATGACATTTTACATTTTTGCATTGAAGGAACTTTCTGCAGCGCACGGCAAAAGTAGCAAAATATTCTATCAAATAAAAAAAATCATGGAAAAGATAATTTGTATGCTGGATACTTGAAACAAGATTTTGTTGTAAGAACAATCTGAACTGAATGCACATTCGTTACAGCTGCGGGCACTCCTTCATCCTTTTCGAATGACGGCTTACAACGGAACATTTCAATTATCCCTGAATTACTAAGGTGTATGCTCACTTTGATTATTGTTTTTTCAACGAAAAAACACATTTGAACGGGTGTAGCTGTATATCAAAAGCATGTTTTTCCTACAAATTCGTGTAAAAAAACTTCAAGTTCCAAAAGCTCAATATTGTTGAGAGCCATAAAATGCGTACTTGCGTTTACTCAATTTCATTTTATTTGTTTTTCGTGTCATGTTAAAATCGAATCTCTTAAACTCTTGAAATTATGAGGCTGTGAATGAGTAGTACGTTTGCTTCTTCATCCATCTTTTACGTTGCATTTAGAGAGAGAGAAATTTTTAATCTTGAACTTATTTATCCACCAAACAGCATTTCATGCATTTAAAACTTTTGCAGTGGAAATATTATATTACATGAGTGCTTGACAGGCAATGAATTTCTGTGCATGTTTTCTTGATCCATGTCATGATTGAATAGGATAACTTGAGTTGTTCTCAAAATTTTACTGCTGTCAACTTTGGAGCCAAGTGCTCACCAGGAAAATAAATAGATTGAGATTAATAATTTCTTTCCATTCGGCAAGCTTTTGATATAAAACCGCTAAAAGGTGTTTTATACTGCGTTCATTTCGTATGCCCTTAAACATTTATCATTTACGAATAAGGATTATTTGGCCAAGTTTCTTGTTGTCATTCAAATACAATGAAATAGCATCATCACACGGCCGAAGACGAAAAGCTTTCGCATGTAATATAACGATGAATATCAGCAATTAGGAAGAATTATTTTTCCTGTAAAGATATTACATAAGTGTCATTTTCTCGGAGAAAAAAAGATGAAACGGTATGAAAGTATGATGGATACCTCGTGCATAGAAATATGTAGCTATTACTTATACTTGCAGGGTTTTATAGATGTGTAAGCAATTGGAAACCTTGAAAATGGAATAGCCACCAAAGTAAACATCTTTTTTCCATCATATTGGGTTTATCATTTTAGTTATATAGGTGCCCAGAAAATTATATTTCAGACATTTCTCACATAACATGTTAAAACCACAAATAAAGTTTATCTTACAAACATTAGGAAAGTGCTGACAGAAAACGGAACAGGAATGATCAAAATGAAAGACTTAACTCTCGCACTTGTTCAATTTTGTTGCTCCATGCTGCAGCCTTTTTTGAGGGAGGAAACATGAAAAACCAACTTTAATATCCCGTTTCTGTGTTGTACTCGCCCAAATAGGTTTGTTTACAAGTTTGCATGATTGTTAGCGTTGTGCGTGATATTATGATGGTTTTCCCACTGCAATCTTATCTTTGGAAAGAATCTCTCTATCTATTATAAATCCAAATTCAATTACCACAACACCACTACCACCATGCCTCTTGTTTCCCTTTCCATCGACTCATCCTCTCATGAATTTTTCCCTACCCTTAATTCACCACCAAACCGTCACGCTTGTCAAAAATCTAGGTATCAACACATCAATAATGACAAACTCATGAAAAGTCTGGATTCGTAAAAGGCCTGAATAAATTTAGCCTGCTAAAATATTAACTAGGACCTAATGGCGTTAACAAAACGTGATGGGTTTTTACCAAAACATAAATAGATTGTAATGAAATTAACCGAATATTTTTTTATTCACAAAACTCTGCCTCATTCACCACAGGAATCTATGAATGATTGTTGGGTTTATCTAGTGTGTGTTCTTCTATTATTTTAATATTGATATTGATGATGACAGGATGATTTTAAAGCTGTATTGTTTGGGCACATTCAAATGGAAATGAGAAGGGTGGACGCTCAATACGTTGCACTGAGTTCTATATGACGATGGTTCTTGCTTGCGTAATAAAAGAATACAGATAATTATGACTCGACAGTCTCAGTTATCGATTGGTGCACACCATTCAAGACAAGTGCATTTTAAAATTTATGGATAGGAGCAAAAGACTGTTCAAACTGATAATCGTAATAATGCAACGAAATGGAGAAAAGAATCAGTTCATTTGAATTACACAGCGAAAAGAATGAAGAGGGTGTCTCGCCTTTTTATCCAGCAGAGCGCTGTGCGCCAGTGTAAACAATAAAAACCAAATTTAGTGAAATGCACCCAGACTCTTGCACTTGTAAAAGACAACAAAAAGAGATAAAGAACCTCACTTGTGAGCAGCACAGCAGTAGAGCATCATCATTATCAAGCTTATTCTCCTTCTAAATCCATTTTGCCCTAAAACAATCGTCAACTTAAATATTAACATTCGTTTACCTCCCAAACATGCATTTTTTCGCGTCGAAAACAAGTTAGGAATTATTGGAAAATGATAGTAATGATATTATGTCTGTTGAGGAAAAGTAGGTGGTAAAATCTTATCGACCAGGAAAACCATTTCACACTTGATTACTGGGAATACTGGGATATCCTATGCTTTGTGTAAATAAACTATGAAAAAGTTTGATTTTGGTGTGTACACAAAAGCAAATCGCATTAACATAAAGATAATTAAACTGGAAAATCATAACTTGAGCTGTACTTGCACCCAAGAAAGTACCCAAAACGGATGTTTAGAACAGTACCCATATTATTGGAGCCAGGACGTGAGACAAGATGACGAAAAATGCAGTTTTCCGCGATAACGTGATTCTGCTTTACAAGCTTGTTTTTCGTTGACAGGAAGACATGTACTGTCACAAAGGTGATACCGTAACTCTTTCGTCCATGAAAGGGAAAACGCCATATTTTCGATAGAGAGAAAAAATTATAGTGGGCTGGCAGTCAGTAGAGCAGTAAGAAGACAAGTAGGAGATGGGAAGTGATGGTGGTCGCTCATTTATTTGTATTTTTTCGTGAAAGACAATGCACAATGAATTTTTCAGTGTTGGAAACCGGTTCTCATTAAGATATGAAAATGTTCGCTCTTGTCATGTCATCCGCTTTTTTGGTAGCGTTAAAAATTATTTTCCGTGGGGCAGATATGATAATGGGTGATTGATATTGCTGTACCATTTAGGTTTACTTTTACTATCTGAGTTTCAACAGGCACATAAAATACTGTTGAAAATGTCTAATTGTCAGTGTTTTTTTACCGAATATTCAGACCTGTTTTATTCAATGAGACCTCAATGTTTGAAGTAACAGCAAACATGATTGCAGTCGAAAATATAGGTACTTATGTACAAAAAGTAATTACGTAATGATTACAAACTTTCAGGTGGTCTCACATGCAGCTTTCCTTCAAAATGGATTGGAAATTGGTTCCAGTCTGGTGTTCACCATTCCATTACAATCAGCGCATCCTCTATAAGCACGAAAGGGAAATGCCTTGAGGTGGACGGAGAAAAGTACCTCGTATATCAACCGTAAGTATTTTAATATTGAGCGTAATTAGGAACGGTAATTACACAGGCAAAGAAAAGTTCAACGAGAACACATAGTTCATCTGACTAATCCCACGCAATTTTTTGTTTCTTGAATTTTTTTGTGTAGGCGCAGTAACTGTTACAGGTGTCTAGTTTTTAGTGAAAAACATTCCAATGTGTTACAATACAAAGAAAGTAAGTTCTCAAGTGGCCAAATTCTCAAAGAACAGCTCGTTAAGAATGGAGACGCTGTGGAAGTTGTGTTTGTAAGTTTTATTAACACATCATTTACTCTTTTTCCTTTTCTCGTGTAGCCTTCTGTATTTCCGAAAGACGCTCGCTTCCCTCCATCTGTTCAACAATTTCTGGGGATGCGAATCTCTACGCCATGTTTCGACTCGATGCGGAGCCCATTGACTGCCCATTACAAGGGCCATTTACTTTCAGCTACGATCGAGGTTACGGAGAATGTCGTTTTCCTGAATCCAACCTTGATTCATGTACTCAAACATCACGATTATTATTCAATTATCAGGCGTGCCCTGATGTGCCAAAGACTGAAAGCGTAGGTAAGTAAGTGCGCTGTGCACACATTTTCTTTACACATGCACGCTGCTTTTTTTCTCATGAAACTTATCGACTATGTAGTTTGTCTTACGCACACTACAAGTTTTATTGCTTTGATATGTGCCTTCATTCCACAAAATTTACTATCTTTATATGAACCACGAATTTTCTCCTGGCATATTTATGGAGAACGGCACAAAGGACTTGTTATTATCAGGAAAGGCATAGATCACTGGAAAATTTTACCGATTGCTTGTATGTTCGAGTGCCAGTAACACTCGAAGCAATAACTAAAACTCTCCACCAAAAGCCACAACCGACCATCGTGTCTCCACGAAAAATTGTATGATTTTCCCTAGAAGCAATATTAGCAGCTCAGCCTCTTCATTTTCTACACTCGCTTATTTTCTTGATGTGTTGCCCGAGTTGATTCTCTACCTTTTTGCCCTTTCTCATTGTCTCCGGTTCTTTACAATTCACAACCCTTTCTAGCTGCATTCTGAATACAATATTTCGATCGTGTAATTAATTTGAAAACCATGATTTATGCATGCAACAGAGGAAGAGCTGCAATGTCTGGCTGCCTGGAAGGAAGGGTCATACAGATATTTTCTCGGTTTGATCCAATATCGTCATCATGCCTCATCTTATGAAGATAGATTCCGGTGTTTTGCTTATGAGACGATCAGCAGCAGTAGTAGTGGTGGTGGTGGTCACGCTGTGGGTAACATTAGGAGGGGAGAATTGTTGAGCAGCCATCATAACGGCTACGCTCATCACCATCCACAAACATTAGCCTTAGGGCGAAGTCGTCCCAAACCGTATCATGGAGTTTCAATGATTGGCAATAACGGTGGCTCGATGACGAGTGGTTTCATCAGTAACTCTACAGAGGCTGGAAAGCCCGACAGTCTTATGGCAGCTACCGAAATTATTTATCGGGTTGAGCAATCTGGGGATGCCACTTGCAATGGGTTGAGCACAATGGAGGGCTCGAGAAGAATGTTTTTGCGAAAAGGTAATGAAACACAGTGGATATAATGAAGTAGAGAGGTTTGTCAGGAAATTGTATGGCTTAAGACTAGTCAAAATTAGCCTTCCGGCAATTTACAATAAATTTCATTCTCGTTTAGCTACAAACCATTAGATATTTAAGGGAAACTTTCAATCGAACTGCTACAATTATTTTTTTTCATTTTTAAAAAATAAACAGTGCAACAGCAAACACGTGAAAACTGCCAGTTTCCCTCCTGGGTACAAACCCATTCGCAGTGGTACACACTTGATCAGTCATCAATTTATCGATTCGAGGGTGATCACTTTCAAGTCACAAACTTCTCTGCAGCACAACTAATCAATTCCAATGGACTCAGACAGTTTGGCAATGACAGGTTCTTGTATGCAAATACTTGAAAATGATCCTGGCTATAGGGCTGCAATTGTCCTTCATTCAAGAGCAGGCTGGTATGCGTAATTTTTACAAACTTTCTACTACCTTTCAACCCCAGACACACATAATTTGGAATTTCAAAACGAATCTCTTTTGTTTGCAGCAAAATCGGATACCAATGTATGGTACTTTATAAGCGGGACGCAGACATCTTGGAAATTCAATTCGGTAAGCTCCAATGCATGCTCATCCGTTGGTTTTTACCAGTGAAAATGAATTTGAATGTGTTAATGTCCGTCTCGGTTACACCTGACTCACATACGTATGCTATTTAAGTTGACGTTTTTGCATTTTGGAGATTCTAAATATGTCCTCCCTTGCATTTCCATGAAATTGCGTTTTGTGTGAGCACCGGTCATAATGCAATTGTTATTATTCACGATGCATTGCAGGGGAGTGGTCGCGGAAGCACGAAGAAGCTTGTCCTACCTACTTCGACCCCTACGTTCAGCCATACATAACCTTGATCTGTAAGTATAATCCATGAATGTTTTAAAACAAACACGTTTTCAATGCAATAAAACGCGAAATAGCACTTAACCCCGCCGCCAACATAAATTAAGATCGCATCTTAATTAACGAGCAGCTTAAATTGCACATGTTTCTTTGTAATACAGCACTTCCGGCGCGCGTTGGTGCAGCGTGATAAGAATTAGTCATCATGAATGTGAATTCGGATAACAACCTATTTAAAATTACATCATGTATCAATGTTTTTTTCCTTTATAGCATCAACACCCAATCGCGCTCAGTGTCCAACTCTAGGTAAATTCTCGTTCGAGGTGTCTGGACTGGCAACAACAACAACGCATCAAGAAACTTTCCAGGAGGGTATATGCACCTCTAATGGAACCGTTCGTATGGGGTGCTCAGCATTAGATGCTCTCCAGTTGGATATTTCCTCACATTGTCACGATCACAATCATCATCAAGCTCCTACCACCATCACTACCAAAGAAGTCACAGGTCATTCATTTTTATGAATTCTGTTTTTATTTTACCTTTTCTCCTTATACGACCCATTCGTGGCTCATAGCATCGTACATAAAGTAGGATGAGATCACATGAGAGCACTAGTTATCGACCGCAGAAAAACAAAAGCCTTACAAAATACGAGAAAATTGTCTGCGGAGAGATGGATTTTAGAATAGTAAAATATTTTGTTTGTGGGGGACCTTTTAGATTTCCTTTTCATTGTCGTTTACACTGCTGCTATTTTTTTGTGGAGTGGAGGAGAATGCAATGTTTCAGGGCCATTTACGTTGGACTACACGTTCCATTCATTCTATGCCAGTTCGTGGTTTTAAGCCTTTTGTGTGTTGTTTATAGTGTTGCTTGTATATTGTATATTGAGAATGCAATGTTTCAGGGCCATTTACGTTGGACTACACGTTCCATTCATTCTATGCCAGTTCGTGGTTTTAAGCCTTTTGTGTTTTGTTTATAGTGTTGCTTGTATATTGTATATCAGGATGTTTTTATTTCCATATCCATGCTGTACGATTTGTTCATCTTGAACACGGCGTTCTTTCGCTCACCTATGAACCATCCGCGTACAATTCATGTTTCCCCACAGTTGAGAAATCCTGGTAATATTTGGAAATTACTGGGCTAGAATGGAATGATGGCGACCAAAAACAAAGATAGTTCTTTTGAGGATTCCCGATAATAAATCTTTCATTTTTTTTCATTTTTTTCGTGAATGGATAGTTCCAAATATTCAGAGATATGTATTCAGTTTGAATTCTTGGTGGAAGATTGTTTTCATGCTCAAGTGAAATTTTGTTTGTTTCTTTTTATAGAATACAACTGCCATGGATGGTGGGAAGAAGATGGACTCACATATATGGTTGCAACCCTTTCATCGTCGACGAAATTACGACCTAAACGTCATTGTTTTGTGCTTCGAGATCCAACCTCGTTCACAAATGACTCCCCTCAATGGATGCGATTGAAACAGTCTCAAGAGGGGCAGATGTCCTTATTTCGGAATTCCAACGGTGATCCTGATAGTACTTCTCATGGTCAACAGAACACACACAGAAGATCATCCTTGGGGAATTCTGGCCAGTTGTTTGAGGAGTCTCCAACGGCATCCGCCAGCCAGCAACAAACATCTACCGCAGCTCTTTTCTTTTTCAATAGTAACAATAATCATGTGGCAGTTGGAAAAATACTTGAAATCTCGGCGTTTGCTGACTCATGCAGACGAAATGTTGTCGTGGGACGAGAAGGCCAGATTGCTTTCAATACAACTAAAATCGGTAAGTTGTTATGAGATTAGCTAGTTTACCATTTCCTCTGCAATTGTCATTCGGAGATGCGTGTATAATCTGTCTATGGGTTATTACAAATCCCAACAATTATTCCAATATCATTACTTGTTATTGCTAACCTTGCAAATTGAAAAAATCCACAAAAGGAGCGTGAAGTGCATACGATTGCATGTCACTGAACCTTTCTCTCCTCGAGCACTTGAGGGGTTTCTCATGGATTAGAGCTGCTTTGCTCAACGAATTGGAAGAGCTGAAACCGCGAGTTTTCATACGGTGTTCGTAGAGTTCACAACTTGGATAATTATTTAGAGCAAATATTGTCCAGCGAAAAAAAAACATTAGCTGAGCAAGCATTTTTATCTCTCTTTCTCGTGGTTTTAGCCAGGTGACACTTTAATTTAAGCCTTTTCTCCTTCTGGCTAAATTTATTGGAATGAAAGGACATATTGGCTCGTTATATAGTTGGTTTGTCCGCTTCTCTGGTTAGGGGAAAAGTCAAACTCTTCTCAGGCCAGCCCAGTGAATAAAATTGCATTATGCGACGAGTGAGTAAAAACAGCACCGCGCTTTTTTTGGACTTCACGAAGCAATGACAAAAAATAAAAATCTTGATAGGAATAAGAACATCATCCCCTTCTTGTTATCCCTGAATTTTTGTGTGCGTTTCTACCCTTCCATCTCTTTACTTAAGCCGTTTTTGAGATGTTGACGATGGCATTGGCAATAAAGTCTGCAAGTCAGCATTCTTCAACGAGATTGATAAATACTCTACGTAACATTATTGTACTTTGTATTTTCTTGGAGGTTGATGGAAGAAAAAAGAGTCGACATTATTTTCTTAGGACGATGATGAAAAGGTAAAAACGACAGACGTTTATATTATGAGGACGGATGTTACTGCTTTGTACTTTACAGATTCTTTTAGATTTCTCTCTTGAATGTATTGCTTCTTTGGTGCGTACATTTTTACCCGATGCGTGGACATAATTTTTTTGTTCTTCAAGAAGGGAAGAAATTCCTTTCTGTTCAGAATTGGCTGAGTGAGTAGAACATGCCGTGTGCTTTTACTCATTTGTTTGTTTAGTGAGTAGTCACGTCAGTTAAGGGTTAAAGTTAGGGGAAAATTGTGTGTGTATCAAGGTTTTTGGCACTCAAGTAGTTACATTCTCTCTCTCGGTGGAGATAGATAGATCCATTCACCAAAAAATGCACCATCACTTTTTGTACTTTGGATTTTCAGGCTTGTTTAGAGATATTACCATTTTCTTTTAAGGTTTCATTTCTTACTATTACTATTGACTGACAAGGATGGCTTTCACGTTAGACCCTATTTGATTTGAGATCACGTGTGACTTATATGTTGGTAGATGTGTGTTTTCTAATATGTTATACGCAGTTGAGAGTTTTCCCTTTTGAATTTATTTGGATGATTGAGCTCTTCTTCTATTTTTTTGATTTTTTGACTTTATTTTTCAAAGGGGGGAAAATACAGAAAGAAACAAGGTATTGCACGTAACGTGCGTAATAATGAATAGAAAGTTGGCTGAGAAAAGAAATCATCCAAATAAAATCCTATTTACGCGTACATTTCCCGAATCATTTGGGGATAGGAGAGGCGTCGTAGAGAATGAATACGAACAATGTTGTCTAACGATACATTAAAACTTTCCTTCGCAATCTTCGAATGATTTTGAGTTTGGTTTAAAATGCGTGTGCGACTTTTATTCGAAGTATGAATCTATGTGTTTCTTTGTAATCCTAGGTCATTGCTTGGCAAGCAGTTCTTCCCC
>VICI01001945.1:0-19041 GCA_019593645.1 Akabosia matsudoensis | reverse complement strand
AAAAAGTTATTCTGTTACTTACGTGAACAAGGTGTTGGTATAAAGGAAGCAATTGAGTCATGATGTACTAACTTGCAGAGAACTGAACAAGATTGTGAACTTTGTATGAACTACGTATGCGCATTGACACTAACACATCCTTGAATACGAAATAGTCCATTCACATCAGCAGTCCTTTTCTTTTCATGCCCGATTACATAATAGGATTAGGAGTGAGTTCCAGTTTAGATTTTAAAAAACGGAAAAAGACTTAGCTTTACAAATAATACTGGTTCATACTTTTAAAATCTAGTACTGAACCCAGAAATCCGATTTATTCCAAAAGAACAACATTTTCAAGAAGAAAGAGGTATTTGAGAGCAACTATACGAGCCATAAATATTGTTATTACTAACCTCTAAATTGCTTTGAAATGGACTGAATGTCATGGGCTTACAGCCGTTAAATATAATTTATTTGAGCGAAATTCTGGAAAGGACAAAATCTCTGAGGAAAATGGCTTCAAGTACGGTTCGTCGCTTGTGGGAAACTGTGACAATAGTAGTCGTGTTTTAGTAGTAGAAGGACAGAGTAAGGTTTGCATAAAGTTACCTTCAATATCTTATTGGAAACAAATAACATGCTTTGACTTCTCAAAACATCGATGTGCATAAAAGCGTATGTTTTGACAGGGCTGGTAGATATGTATATTCAATAAAAAATAGTTTACTAACTTCAATTTCCTTGAGGTATAAGAGAAACAAGTATCGATTCTAATTCAGAATTCAAACCGTGACGTGTGTACGTTTTGTAGAAATCCACGTATATTTATAGAAGTATTATTAACGTATAGATGAAAAATAATAACGAGTAACCAACCTGCATCGAATTAAGGATTCCAATTGGGCCATCTGAGCCTTCCCACTTCGTAGCGATCCGAATAGTTTCTGCGGTTTTCTCCTGAACACTCTTTGTATCGTCTAGTAATGTCAGTTCGTAAAATTCTTGGATATCTGTAAATCAACACAGTTAAAATAAGATTTCATGTTATATATATGTCCCACTAGACTTTCGAAGATTTTCGAAAGCTTTCGCTTGAAGCTTTCATTCATTCGGCGCTGTCAGTTGTGTAAGCCTCCAGGTTGCAAAACCCAATAGTAATTTGTCAGAATTAGGTCAAGTATGTATGGCTTTATTTGATCGCTTTTGAATTTGAGTAATATCTGCTGATTTAAACATGTTGCGAGTTATACATGTATTCTGCTGAAAAAAAGAAGTTAAAAATAATCTCTACATTATGCAAATTTTGTCCCTAATATATGATAAAAGTCATATCGTATCGTTAATTGATTTCGTTTCATGTAAGAAAATTTAAGTCAGATCAGATTCTTCTTAGGCCAGGATTTTTATTTTGACCCCAGTTATGGTCTACAGTCTAGGAAGACGATCAAATGTTAGATCGATTTTCCCCTCCTGTTTTCCCCAAGTAAGCTCTACAAACGACCTTATGAGGACAAACATGTTGCAGTTATCGGTCATCTGTGTGGTCCTATTTCAGCTGTTGACATTCGAAGCAAAAACGATGAGAAACATGAATGGAAAGCCATATAAAAACACAACTTGCACTCTGAAAATAGAGTCAGAGGGCACACCACCATGTTATTTTACCCGGTTTGTATTTCTAAGTATGGAATAACTAACAAATCAAGGATTTTCTATATATATAAAAACACAACTTGCACTCTGAAAATAGAGTCAGAGGGCACACCACCATGTTATTTTACCCGGTTTGTATTTCTAAGTATGGAATAACTAACAAATCAAGCATTTTCTATAACTGTTTTCATCAGTTGCATTGAATGACGATACTGAAACCACATTCGAGGTCTAGACCACGGACCTGGAATCAACAGATACAAATCCTTCGCAAAATGTATTCAAGCATAAGCAAACTCCTGCCTGTCCATCTTACTATTATCTTCCAATCCTAGCATACTAGCTTGTTCAGTATCAATGAAAATATACGACATCGATATACACGTACGCGTTGACTTGCTCTTTCACGATTCATTTGTGGGCACATTGTTCATTTTTTGTAGTATATACTTGCGTAATGCATACCTATAACATCGAAGTTTTTCATGGAAAAGACAATTTAGTATCCAACCTAAAAACATGAGTTCGTGGTCGTGCCATAGTCGCAATTGATTTTTAAAAATGACGAATACACACCACGATTTCATGGCCCAGGTAACCGCGCGTGTTCCCATTCACAGAACTAGAGTTCGGATGAACACGTGTAAGGTGAAGTAGGTAGGAAGGAAGTTGATCAACATAGGTCACAAAAAGTTTACTTTGAATTTCAAACAAGATTTGGAAACAACCTCATAGAATAGGTATGTTGAAATGCCTGAAAAACTGTTTAAAATAATTTATACATCCCAAGCGACGTACCCACAAAACGAATAAATATGTATTACAAATTATTGCGCTGTTTCATATCCTTTGGGATACACAATCGCAACCGCCCCTGTGTCAAGCATTGTAATGAGAATGTAACCATATTTCTTATTCAACCTCAAGCTTTGTTAGTTTTGTTCGTTGTACTTTGCTTTAGTTGTGTGAGAAAAAATCTCGTACATAGTAATCCCACTCTGGTCTCTGGTTACATTGGGAAAACCGCCGCCAGTAAAATTCTTTTTATTTTGTCTGCTATTATACCTCCATCCAGAAAAGCACTCATCGTGTTCACACATTCATTCGTAATTTTTGAAAAAATGTAACACGCATGTGGCACTCCACATGACAAACTCGCAAGAGGTCAACAGAGCAATATAAACCAGAACGGTGCACAAGAGGAGGATCAACGAACTGAAGAGAAAGCAAGTTTGCGAGCCAAGCTGGATAGGAACAATCTAAATCGGCTCAAATAGTTTTCAGTGAGCTCACACAGATGTGTGTTTAAGTTTTTGTTGGTTGTTGTGACATATCTGGTCACAGACGGTATGTGCACAGAGCATTTATAAAAGGATGACATCCAACAATATGAAATTTGGCTCAATCCCACGAAGATTGCTGAAATAGCCACAAATGACAGAGTAACTCATACTCGTACCTTTATCAACTGAGAGTTGATGTAAGAAAAATGTACATGATATTTTAGACACTATTGTCACACAACAGATGGTCCAAGGGAAAAGTTTTTCCTTCTCTTTTTTTTAGTAAAGCTCTGTAGCACAAGTGTAGTGAATAAATGTTTTTGTGGACCGAATTGAAGCGAAATGCTGGCATTTGCACAGATTATGGTTATCTTGAATGAAAGGAAATATTTGCTACAGTATTCTTTTATTTCCACATGATAAAATCAAGCCATTTCATCTGGATTGTGCGATTCCAAAGTGTAGGCTCATGCATACACAATTCGGCTTACGTGTAAATAATGCATTTTGAGCATACGCTAAGCTGGTAAAACACTGTCGGGCCCATGGAGTGTATAAAACATAAACTGGCGAATGGTCGATAAATATCGGGGGATTGTTGTTCTGAATCGGCTGGGGGAAACTTGTGATAAATAGATTGAGATCTTTTCGTAAGCTGTTTTCTCCGGTTACCCCGGGCAGAGGTAAGCTTTGAAGGAATAGGTAGTTTCAGTTGGACTCCCACTAGCGAGGCTTTCACCAAAGAGAGCGGCTTACGAGTGGAAACTGCACAAGTGACCGAAGCCGCTGACGAACGGTCTGGAAACTGTATGGTTGCATCAAGCTGTTTTTGAGTGGGTAACAATGTCGACATGCATCAGGACATAACTGACGAGTAGATTTTTGGGCTTACCGAACTTCTATATGAACTTTTCGCAAGTAACATAACGAATATCACAACCATATATTAAAATAGAACCATAAGGTACTTCCGGTTTTAAAGGACCATAATATTTTCATCATCGTAATAAAAGCATTGTGAAACGTATTCAACGAGAAAGCTACGGCTGATTTCACGGAAAGAAGGGGAATAGTAGTGGGCGTCCGGCAGAGCTTCTGTAACACATCCTGATCTACCATCGTTATGAGGGTTATCAACTATGGCAGCATTCTTAACGATATTTGAGCATCTGGGCAGAAGAACGACCTCAACTTTTGGTAACTATGAATTACCGAAAATAGATTACAATAAATATTTTTTAAACCAAAAATATCGAAGTATCGCGAACCGAGAAAAACAAAAATTCGTCTCGAATACGAATCTTCCGTGTAAATTTGTATGCATACGATAAAAAATGGCTAGTACAGCATTACGATTTTCGATGAAAACATACTCTTTTTGTTTGTAGTTGCTGATATGTAATCTCTGAAGATGTGTAAATGTTGATCTGCAATAAATGTATCAACGCCAATGTCACAGGAAAATTGTTCATCCACCAATTGACTCACTTTGATAATTTTAACCTTCACCGTTTGATTCATAACATTATGGAGTTAAAACAGCAAATTTTCGATCAATTTCTTTTCTCGGGCTACCTAACAAATTGCAGATACATGTAAACGAATTGTCTGTGGTTTGTACCTAAACTTGCGTGTAAACTTTCACTTATTCCTCCGTTTGATATTCCCTCCACACAACTATAATGATACATAATTGACTACGTAAATTCAATTATTCAAATTAACATCACAAGGACTACTTCTCCGGGCGAAGACGTTTGGATTTGAGAAATCTTATTTCTTTTCGCTCGGTTGACACTAGATTTTCATTGTTTATATAAAGTGGTACAAAATCTGCGATATGTTCAGTCCGAAATCTCTCCGTAATCTCAAGCGTATTTTCAACTATTTAGTTAACTGCATGATTACCTAACAACCTTTACATAATGGTCATCTTCAAGACGTCTTGAGATTCTCATGCTATCATAGCCAAACGCGTAGATAATTCAATTTCTCATTCAATCGCTGGCGTTCTTTTGGGAAGTACAAAATTGAAAATTTATCCATTAAACCAAATAGCTTTGCTAGAACAATGTTGATACCTACTTAATATCAATGAAAAAGCAATTGCATATATTCCATACATATAGCTATGTATGTGTGTATTCATACAAACTGTGAGACGTGAGACTGGCAGGCAACTACGTACAACTTATATATAGCACTTTCCTTTATGAAATACGGACAAGCAAAACAACATGTTATACGGTCTCTGACAAAAATACTTAAACTATCAGAAAGAATTCACTGGCTGATTCCAAGACGAATTACGGATTTCGTTTTTCCCTACAAAACAGAAAAGATTTGGTATTCTACTCACGATATTTTCGCCTGGGACGTAATGCTTGGTTGAGTTTTCAAGCTTTCCTTCAACTTTTAGTTGGTTTTGTCCATACTCTCCAGGAATACTTAAAAACTCAAGCATATTGTAGATATACATATAGCATACGCTTTCTCTTTTCCTTCTCCTTAACAAGAAATTCGATGTACACTTCATACTTGATAATGAGCAGTAGGAAACTCTTCAGTTAGAAACGAAAAAATACGTAGTCTTGCGTACACAACAACAAAAACACAGCTCCCTAAGAAGATAATCATCAAATGAAATAAAACCCACGAGCAGAATTTGCT
Organism: Akabosia matsudoensis; assembly: GCA_019593645.1. Classification (NCBI taxonomy): domain Eukaryota; kingdom Metazoa; phylum Arthropoda; class Collembola; order Entomobryomorpha; family Paronellidae; genus Akabosia; species Akabosia matsudoensis. The sequence goes on along the minus strand of VICI01001945.1, from coordinate 13,453 downwards.
TTAAGACAATTTTTTAAAGGATTAGCGAAAACGTTGTTTTTTTTCATTTTCAAGATCTGAACTAAATGTTGTTCGGGTTTCCCTTTTTGTATCAGAAACGAAGTCAATTTAGCCCTTAAGATCTGCGTCTATTTTCTCCAAAAGAAAATCATGAGAGCTGAGAACAAAGCGCCAAAAATTAGTTTATCCAAGACGCTAATGAAGCATGCGGGTTCAACGGAGAGAAATCATGATCTGTGAACAGTTGGCTAATTGAGTAGCTTAGTTCAGGTTGTTTGTTTTTATTTGATTTTATAAACCGCTTTAAAGAGTGTAGTCACTGTAAAAGTAACCGAAACAGCCGTGATGGAGAGAACTTCATGTTTGTGGAGAATCATTTAAACTAAAATAATTCTTCAGAAACTTTGGCAAGCGATAAAATAAAAATACCTGGCTTGATTATGTTGTTGCTTGATGCGTAGTTTTCAGGAGGGTCCAGGTATGTCTCACAACTAGAAATTCGATTCGCACTCGGCGATGCCATTCCTAAAGAGTCACATTGATTGTCCAGATGCATGATTCGTGAGGATACATTTAAACTATCACTAGCCGGAGGTCTACAATGGAGGTGCATTTCGTGAGCTTCTGTGGTTGACATGATTCCCGAAGGAGTTACGCAGTTAGGGGGAAGTGATTTGTAAAAATCGTCACATTGACACAATGGCATGGGGTTATAAAATTCGGACGGCATCGACAGTCTCTCTCTACCACAACTCGACGCTCCACTTCCACCCGGATCATAGTACGACTCTGGCGGTGAGCACTGGAGAGGAAGTGAGGTTGGCTGGTTTGGTTTTTGAGTTTGGGAAGTGCTCGCATTCCTGAGAATTCCCTGTGGCTGGGACAATTGTTGATGGTGGTGATGTTGTGAGCGAGGAAATGTGTCAGAATGTGCCTGGAATTTAGGAGCAGTCTGTGAGTGATCCGCAGTAGGGGTTGATGGACATCGAGAATATACAGGAGGAAAGCCGTGCACTTCACAACATGGTGTTGGAGGACATAAGCATCGAAGCTCTGTTCCGTACGGACAAGAAATCTGATCACAGTCGTAGTATGGTGACGGAGACTTATTGGGTATGTGTGGATTATTAAAAGGACGTCGTTTCGCTGACGGTGGAGGAGGTGGTGGCGGCAATGGATACGAGGAACTGGGATCTACCGATAGATCACCCTCACTCTGACCACGTCGTGGTTTCCAAGTGAGAATCCCTTTTCTTCCAGTTGTTGCGTAACTATCTAAACTTCGGTCCCTGTCTCTTCTTTGCTGTTGGAACGTCCTTGAACTGAAACTACCACTGTGATTGTCCGATCTAGTTCTAGCGTTGGCCAGCACCAAATCACACATTACAACACGTCCCCGCTCATAGCTGCAAGGGGAATCGTCATCGGTCACCCTGTCGTCTTGCTTCAGACAGCTAACATAAGGTCGTGAACAGGCACAATGACAACTCGAGTGTTGAGGTTGTTGCTGCTGAGCTATGGAACCCTCACAATGAGAGTCTTTACTGTCAACAACAATCCCCCCACAATCCAGTCCTCCTCCACCAGAGTCTATTAGTTCCTTAACGTCTAGTTTTGTTTGTTCACAAAGCACGTTCCCATCTTGAAGATGATATGAGCCAGGGGGCATGTGTTGGTCAAAGTAATGGTGATGATGATGGAGATGTTGACACTAAATTATGGTTCCATTACGCTCAGTATTACGTTCATGGCAATAAGGTTGAGTGAGTGATGTACAATGACAAATATCTCTGTAAACTGTACTTTTATAGCCACACAATGTACGAAAGCCTATATATGTTAGATTCCATGTGCAGTTTATTTTTCTTCGTCTACGCGAATCCGTAGATTTCATAGTAAATCATCATCATCGCATCCGATCAGAGTAGAACAAAACTTTGCTGCTATTTCTATACTCCTTCAAAGCTTGCCGACGATGGCAAAGTGAAGTTTTAAGAGCATTTGAAAATTTAATGCGCCTCCTCATCAATTTACGGGGGGACTGTTACCATAAAATTGAATTTACTCTAAGGAACGAATTTTTTCTCTTCCTTTATCAAATCCATGAACTGTTTTATCTTTTTCATTGTACATATTATATATATATTATATAACATATAAGTTGAGCTCGTCATATTGACTTTTACAAAAAGGCACCACGCGCATTGCATTCTTGACAGGAAAAAAGTCTCTCGCTCTTTTCGTTAGCGCTGGCGGATTTCCAAAAAAGGGTACCCGGAAATGAATACCAATATATGTATAGGGCACATGAAGTAATGTACATGTAGTTTTCAGAGGGGAAAACTATAAAAGACCATTAGCTACAGATCTCCTTGTTTTTCGCCGGATGCATTTATTTGACTTAACGAAAGTCTGAGAAAAGGCAATCCTGTCCGACAATATGTGCGGCATAATTTTATCTAAAGATAAGGTATTTTCCACTACTTGTTCAAGCGCATCTCCTCCCCTTTCCTTTTGAGTTGACTTAATAGGCTTCAGAGAAACACAAAGGCGTTTGTCGCTCTTCTTTTGAGCACGTGTATACCAAGTTGAAAGGAATGAATGCCCTTTTTCGTGTCGAAATTGAACTCGATGGAGCTACCATACAAGCATTGACTTATTCAATGGAAATAAGGTGGTGAAATTCTGTATGGTATACATCATGATGATCACGCCAAAGAAGTTCGCCAACTCGAGCAACGCGGGACCTGTAGCCTATGGGAAATTCGACATATGGGACGACGAAAAGAAAGACGTGCGACACATGAGGATCTTCTAGATACGTATTTGTCTTCGCGTTTTGAGTGTCACCTGCTAAGCCTAAATCACTATTTCGGTCATATGCGAGTTGTAGAAATCTAAGTATCTGAGTATTTCTCAAGCTGCTAAGAGTCTTTTCTAGCATCGCAAAGTTTTGTTTTTGGTCGATCGATAGGCAGCAAATCTGTTCGTGAATTACGTTACGAGAAATGGAAAAGAAATTGGAGTGTGATTACTGTAAATATTCATGCCTGCGTCTTTTTGTTTGAAGTAAAGTGAAAGTAAAGTACATATTTATTTTGTGGTAGAATGTATAGTAGTAAGTATTTACAAAGCCATCTTCAGATATTAAGCTTGAGATCCATAAATAGTACAAGCCATAATATATGTTTTTTTGTTGTTGAAAATGTCTCAAGTTGTGTATGCGAGAGTTTTCATCTGTACATTACACATGGTGAAATTAGACCATTGGTATGCTCCTTTCACCATTTCATACATGCACGTGGAATATTTACCATTGACAAAAGAATCAATTCTCAATCGAAAAGAGACCTTATTGCCACTGGAACGTATTTCGGAGCGCATTTTGAGCAGCCAAGCCATTCCGAATAAGGCCATTATGGTAGAAATGGAGTAGATCCCTGGATCTCTTGGAGTAGACAGTTGATGCACTACTGCTGCCGATACTTTCGCTACTTGAAAGATGACTTGAAGCAATGGCCGTTTTCGTTGTTCTCTTTCCAACTTTCCCCAGGTGAAGAAAGGTATGAGGTAGACCGAGTAGATGTAATAATAAAAGAGAAAGTAATTTTGCGTATGGAGTAATTTCTCTGTTTTGAGATACCCAGGCTTTCGTATGCAACAGAATACAGAGAGAATAATTTCGGTGGTTGGGGTGGGATGAGGGGAAGGAGTCGTTCGGCGAAAAGAGATTAGGTGATATCCTTGTTTTCTTGGGAATGTAAGCAGGCTTAAACGAATACGGACGACGATGATAGAAGTGACCTTCACGTATGTAATTATTCTCTTTAAGACGTGATGCTGATAAATGATAATCCAAGGTGGCAATTTTCTCAGTGTAGTCGTCGATGTTGATAATGGTTGTGTAGCTTTTAATTTCTGCTTCCCAAACACTATAATAACAATCACAACAGTATGCAGCTGAAAGAAACTGCCCCTGGTGATACCAAACTTCCACAGCCACTTGCAATTTCCATTTTGTCCTAAACATATGCGAGAAACCCAAACGACCAACATATGGAAGGCCACGGTTGCCACCAAGGTGAATAACCATTGCTAGTTTGAGGATCTATGATGACGGTGATATTGATGATGATATCCTTTAGAGAAATTTCTACTTCACCATTAACTTTTTCGCATATTTGTGTCCCTTGAGTATAGCGAGTGAAGAAGCAACTAATGGTGATGAAGAAAGTTGTACTATGCTATTATCCAAGTTATGTGCAGTGTAAAATGGTACCCATTGACTGAGATTCAATATCCCCTGAAGGTGAGCACTAAAACGACACACAAGTACCAGCTTTCTCAACAACTAACTTTTATTCCAGGTTTCTCACGCAATCTTCAGGGGGATATTGAACGGTACGGATAAAAATCTGTTTTCCCAGGCAAGTGGGAGATTGTATGATGGAAAGCTTTTTTGAGTGCAGTAAACTCCTCGCAGCAATAAGGCATTAGGAAACACCATAACTTTTATGGATATTACAGATCCACTCTGGTTGTATTTTTCTTGTTACTCTGCTGTAGCTGTTGTAGTTAATATGATTCAGTATGAAAGGCTGTAACGATAATACCCATAATTTACTCAAAATGAGAGTAGATACAGTTGGAGCTGTAGTACACCTTGTTTCTGCTAAATGTACACAATTTCTAGCGTCTCTAAAGACCAGAACACTGCACCATGATCCGCGTGTTAATACAATTTTCAGAGGATTGCTCATCCAACCAAATTCCCATTCAACTGTTTCGTTCACTTTCTCCCTCGTTTTTTCTCTGTCCTTGTTGCTTGTAAACTGTTGTGTGGCAGATGCTGCACTGGAGAGTAAAAGGACGCAGACGGGCGACTGTGTGGCAAGGACTGAACAAAACCAGCAGGAAAACACAACAACTTGTACAGTACAACTTGCATAGAAAGAAAAACCAGGGAAGAGCGAGCAAGGAATAGCATACAGCGAAAAAGTAATTTTCACTTCAATTTATTTCTATTTATCTGAATCTAAACAAAAAGTCTCGAATTTAGTTATACAATAGGAGAACTGATGGTAGTACTGTTTATTTGAGAGCGATTTCTTCGTATTGAAGATATTTTATGGTAATGCAGGTTTGCCGTTGATGTGGGCGGTTTAGTGTAGGCATTTAAAAAACACAAAACTGTGCGCACTCAAGCCACAGTCTGGATGTAGTCTTTGCTATTCATGGCATCGATGAGTGTTATTTCATTACCAGCATCATTAAGCTGGCATGTTGCACTTGGAAGTTACTCTTGTGCAACGAGGTGGTTGTTTTCAGTAGATCCCACCTCCACCTTTTCATTAAGCACAATATAATTTTCCTCTCGTACCAAATGAATACAATTGTAAATTACGTAGATAACACTTCAACAAAGTTTCAACACAAGGATTTACTTAACCACTGGGTTGAAAACAGAACATAAAATTGTCATAAACATTATTATGTTTTGTGCCAGAGCATCGACAGAAGCTGGCTGTCACTTAAAACACGGAGGCATTAGACATTTTGTGCATCGTGTTCTCAGGTTTCACCCGATTTTTTATCCTCAGAACAGGATGGCCTGTTGTCAATTATTCTATGTCGCATCAAAAGCGGGAAAATTTTAAACGTTTAGTAAAATTACTACTTAATTGTAAATGATCATTCGAAGTAATTTCTGCTACAAGCATGAGCACGAGCATGTGAAGCATGAAGTATTCATGTACTTTAATGATTTCGGAAATTAGGCAATACTTGAGTTTGAGATTATGTCATGTCTAATCTTTGACAAAGACTCGAAAAAGATTGGAAACCAACGGATTTAATCTTTTTCTATTTGAAAAAGTCAAGATGTTTTGTTCAAATCAGAACCTGTGGGTCATCTAATTTTTTCATAGCACAAGCAATGAGCAAATTGCCAGGTACTCCTTTTCCCGGGATACCCATTCATGATAGTTAAAGTGTATTTCCTTCCTCTGCATGAGTTGGTTTCGTAAATCGAGCCGCATAATTAAATAGGTAATTTAGTTTTTGAAAATACATCGAAAGCAACACGGAGTGGCTGTACGCGTCAAGTTTCTTATTCATGATCAGTTTTTGCGATCTCATCTTACTTTTTCTGAAAATCGTTGCTCATATTATACCATTATAATACAATTTTTTGTGTGCAACCTACTATACTTACATTAGCTCCTTTATATAGAGTGATTTGATACACGTCATTTTCATCAGCTATTTAAAAAAATGCTGATCGTAATAAAGTTGAACAAGACACGACGATACTTATAACTAATAAAAGCTATACAGGTTTTATAAGGTAAAACCGCATGTTAGATGATATTAGATTTCGGGCTATAAAGTTGTATAGACAAAAAAAGACAGAGAAGCTTTCCTTTACTCTATTGTCTGCTATTGAAAAGCCTAATATGTACTTGAGTCAAACTAAGCTCACAAGAACAATGAAGAGAATGACGGAAAAATGACAGTTTGGTATGTATAACCTCGGCACTTTCGATGGGCGATCATAAGAGCGCCCTCTTATCTTCTCGACTGAGTGAAGCTCTTCTCTTTGTCCATCATTAGTATTCAGTCTTTGCTAAACTGTGCTTGCTAGGATGTAGGATACGAAAATATGAGCTGCGATAGGAATCATCACCACAAAGGAAAATGTAGTGAGGCAGAATCCGCAAAAAGCGAATCAGGCTAATTCCATAATCTGCCAGTTATGGAAGAGATGTAAGGCTTGGGGCTGAAAGACGTTATTAATGATTTCGATTCAGTCTCAGCCTTTGTCGTTCATTGTGTAAGACCACCAAACCAAAAAGATTGTCAGCTGTACACGAAGAACGCCTTCCTTCAAAGAAGAAGATGAGCCGACATGAAGAAGGGAAATGATAAAGAGCCCAAAACTACTTTATTTGCAGAGCGTATTTATCCACTATTACTGTGCGGGGATTGTGTGCTATTTCTTATCTCATACAAAAAGGCTGAAAACAGTGGAACATGAGTGAGACAGTAAAAATAACATTCTTTGATGCAAGATACTGCTTCCAGCCTTATATTTTCTGTGATGATGTCTTTCTCTCCTATTTTTTTTATCTCACACTAAGAGTAACAGGACAATAATGGAGAACAGCCAAAAGCAGAAGACACACATACATACACCCTAAATGCGCACATGTCCTCTAACTCACAAAGTCCAAGTGGAAAAAAAGTACCAAATAAGAGTATATAATACGTAAGTAAGTATTATTTTTGCTGATTAAGCTTTCTTTTCGGGCCAACCAGCAAACCATCCCATCCCATTTCCTTTCATCTGCAGTGAGCACAGTGATGCGCTTGCATAGCATACATGGCTCCAGAATCAACTCTTGTGCACACAAGGGAGTCAGTAAAAACACATTCTTTTAGCTGTTATAATCTCACTTTTCAAATCCAATTCATCTAACCCAAGGAATCCGCGTGATTTATCAGAATATAGAATGAATGTAAAAACTAGTTTTGGCGCACTCCGCGTGTATTTTCGTGTTGAAAAAGTGTATCAGTCCATTTCGAGTATATAAACATTTACTTTTTACAACCACTTTTCTTGTCGGAAATATTATCCATCTGCCCCTACACTTCAGTTTCAATTCAGCAAAAATAGTCCTCGGGCATAGCAATTGTATGCGAAATATAAAAAAGACATTCGGATTTTCAATACCCATCAGTTATTCTTGAAAAGAAAACCCCGCGATATCCCAAAGGGTCGCCAATGGGGTTGCATGGTAAAGTGTTAAAGAAAAATCAGGAAAAGCTATATCTAAAAGAGAAAGTACAATTTTTCTATTCTGCCTAAAACCATGATGTAAATTNCATGATGTAAATTCTTTATTACCTCTGTCGCTCCTGATGTAAAGCACTCTATGTAACCTCTCTAATGATCATCCTCTGTTATTGTCGTGAATATCAATAATGATTCGTTGTGTAAAAGTTGGGCCCAACTTGTCATTCTATCCCTAATCGGTAGAGCTAAGCTTTTTATTCGTCCAAGGACTGATGTTAACTACCGAAGGATTATGAGTACCAAGTGAAGTTTAGTGCTGATTAAGCATACGAAATCCTGGGGATAATCATTGATGATCCTACGCACAAGAATAACAACGATGCGATGCCGAAGAGTCCGGATGTTTGGCTCATTAATTTTAAACGATGAAAGGACGTTAAACGTTATGTATACAAAGTATACTGATAATAGGACAGCTAGAGTGCCTTCATGAAAAGATCTCATAATATTTCAGACACGACAGACAATGAAATTTCGCAATCATTCAGGGTTAAAAAACATAGTATATCTGTAATCTAATCTGTACATATCCGACCTGTGAGCTCTCATAAGCTGTCCGTGTTGATGATTGATACAGTAAGTACGGACAACACTAAACTCTGGAAGTGACAAAGTTTAGTATTAGTATATCTGTAATCTGTACATATCCGACCTGTGAGCTCTCATAAGCTGTCCGTGTTGATGATTGATACAGTAAGTACGGACAACACTAAACTCTGGAAGTGACAAAGTTTAGTACCGTCGAAGTATTATCTCTAGTTTCTCTTTGAAGAGCAAAAGTGCACACTACTAATACTGGTGAAAAGGGAGGCAACATTTTAATTATTATTTGCTGTCGACTTCCCTGTCTTACCAGATGGCATATGTCCAGCTTTATAAAAGCTACTGTGAAAGGAAGAGCAAAACTTAGCAAGTCCGGACAAGCTTTCTCTCTCAATTTTCCAACAGCTTTCTTGAGCATGGCTTGAGCAGAGACTATTGCACTGAAGTCTTGTTAATTACAAGTTAAACTCAACTTACCGCAGTATTTTCTGTCAGCAACAATTCTTCACAAAACTTTGCAAATGAATTATCTATAACTATCCAATGAAAGAACCCATTCAGAAATAGTTGCGTACATCTTTTAGTTGGACTATTATGCACATTCTCTCCGTGTAAAACACACATTGTGCCAGGAGTGAGAGAGGAACTCACTTCCTCATTCAATCCCACTTTCAATTTTGCTTTCCTAAATATGGCGGTATAGACTCAAAGAGAGAAAACTGACAACGTGTTAACGTGCGCATAAGCAAAGTCACCACATTCACGTATATCTTATCCCACCATCGTTTTTTCTTCAAGAGGCAACAGAAAGTTGTCTTCAACAAATTAAAAACGTGGTTCTTTCACATACCTTTTAATGAATTTTAAAGCTTTCATGCGACCAAGAATATGTTCGCGCGAACCAAAGCCTATAGCGGTACTTGCCAAGTTGCCTTTTGCAAGAGTTTCTCCCAGCTTAAAAGAGCAAAAAGATAGGAAAAAAGTTATTGGTCAGAGATGTTCGGGTATTTTATGCATACCTCAAGACTTCTTAGGTCGAATACATTAGAAGGTGAGCCTTCCAGAATAAGCACGGTCGGAAGAAACGATACCCGAGGGTAACAAGCATTTTCATCCGAAAGAGTGCAGTTCTTCAACAAAACACATTTACTATTCCATTATCAATTAAATGAATATTGAGGTGTAAAGATGAGAAAGGCGACAAAAAAGGCGACGGGTGGATGATTTTAGACAAGTATTCAGTCCACATGGAAGTAAAAAAGGCTACTCGTAGTTCTATCTTTTACGCTCGCAATATTATTCCCCAGGCAGTATTTTCGCGTACCGTTGGAATCATCATACTTCAGGTTCAGCAGTTGCAAATGTTTTCCACACTTATATTTGCCAGCTACTCTCTCTGGATGTTCCCGCACTTCAAAGCAACACCATCAGACAGTGGATAACATTCTGTTAGCTAGAACGAGTTTTCTTTCTCAAACTTCTATGAATTTCTTGTTTTAGGTTCGCACTTCGCAGGAGAAGAGGCATTCTAACCGAAACTGATCCGGTTATTTCTGGCTGACATCTACGAAAACGATTCAGTTAACTGTATGAATTCATGTACAATCAACGTAAATACTTCATTTTCCGCTTACTTTTTCCACTTACTTTTCTACTTCCTTACTCTAGTAGTCACTAGTCAGTGAATGGATCTACTCCATGTCCATTTGTAGGAGAGCGTAAACAACCGAAGAAACATATTTTTTGATCAATGCAATGATGATCATGATAGTCTTCAGTATGTTACTGGTGCAATTTATAACACACTAAAAGGTGTTACAAATTAAATTTCACCCGCAGAAATAATAGCTGTAATTATTATTGATTCCAGTATTTCGCCACAATTGGCGAGTGAAAATACAGTTTCCTAAGAGTAAACGAAGTAAAACACGGTTATCCTATCGAACGCACCCGTACAAATTCGAATTTCAGGCCTCTCTAATTTCTAACAATATCCAGCTGCTGCAGTTATGATAGTTTGGTTGGTATTGCAGTGTGGAGTGTATTAAAAATATTCCGTCCCATATCTTTCGTTCATGTCATTCTTTTCCGAAGTATGATTAATTAAAATTCCTTGTGAAGTATACAATCGATAAGATACATATCAAACAATAGAATATTCACTAGAATAGACGATTTTTTTGTTAAATCTAGGAAAACCATTATTTGTTCAGGTGTTCAGTTTGAAGCCATAAAACAGGCAGCCTTTCGATGTTTCGATACTATTTTCATGCATGATGAAAACCCCTACACAAACATAATCATGTGCATCGCAGGCTAACACGAAGAAGTTGGCCAACACTTCATCAGAAAAGACAGCAAGTCAACTAATTTCATTAGAGCTATTCCAACGTATCACCCGGTGAAGTTTCTGTTCACAAAACTCCTTGACTGATTATCTCACATCCCATGTTGACGTGTGCTCGCAACAGTATGCAGTATCACGACAATTTCTACGAAATACTGAGAACCATGCAACTCTGACGAATTTATTTCATACAGCCTACGTTACCCTGGTCTGATCAGGAATGTGTTGAGACTAAAATACATCTAATTTACTACCGACATTAACCCTCCTAAAGACCGGCGTGTGCCTTCCCAACATTAACCTTCCAAAGCCTATAGACATAGCTAAAAGTTCCAGGCTTTCATGAAAATAGATTAACACGGACCACTTAGATTTAAAAGAAAATATGGTGTGTGGTAGAGAAGCTTCTAGGGTCATTTCGGTTATTATACCGCTACAAGTTATCTTTAGCTCACGCTGCTCGTTTCGTTCTCATCTTTGAATTGCGCCTTATCAAACAAAAACGAAAAACCCCAACTTTTCTTCCATTGCTTTCTTTTCATGGTTTACCACCGCCGTGTGAACCATTATTCATTTCGTAGCATGTAGACCCTTCCAGTAAAGTAATTGTGTAACTAGAAAAAGCCATTTCCATTGCAATCCCTACTGGACTTAGTTTTCCGTTTTCTGCACTATTGATAAAAAAGTAAAACATAAACGTACAGTCAAATGTTGAATATACGACTGCTTAATTGTATTTTCTCAATACTTTGCAACGAGTTTTTTTTCAAAGATCACTGTCTAGGTACATATGCGTACCTGATACATGCGTAAACGACATATTGAAGTTTAGCTTGATAGTTTTTGTGAATTATTCAACTTGCTTTTACTTTTCACGCATAGTTTTTTGGATGGTAGTGGAAAAAAGGCCACAATGAAGATTTGATATGCATCACATTATGTATTTATACGTACAAATTCAGGTAAGTAGTGAAAGTGCGGGTAGACAGAAATGCACATGGTTAGTGTTAACAAGCTAACAGGGGATATAAATCCTTTACTACGTAGCGAACTTCAAGTTCGCCTAGAGTTGATAAAACTTGGAAGACTGGGTATACTGGGTTCTTTAAGGTGCTCACAGAGTTCCTTTCGCAGACATGCACGCTTCATTGGACTTTGTCCACACTTAAAAAGAGTTGTGAACAAAAATTAGGCGTGTATCGTCTGTTCTCTGACATTCAATTATATGGGCACATATTCGAACAATGTCACAACACAGTCATGCAAGTCAGCCAGTTTTGTTAATATTTATTGAAGAGCTTGTACTTGGGCAGATTTGAGCGAGAAACCCGTCAAGTTCTGGTGCAGCTTAGGCTCGTACAGTAAAAACTGATTTTTTTTCTAATTTGACTTGAATACTAACAACTAAGTTTTACATGCCTACCCAAGTTAAGAAGCTACTAGGATGGAATCGTCTTTCTGCGTCTAAGGTATTCTATTTATCCGATTTCTGGAGATACTTTAAGGCCCGTACCGAACTAAATTGTCATTGTATGGAAGCTTACTGTGTCGACCAACTTGCTGTTGGATTTCTTCTGCCAAAGATTCCTTTTCCTTATGGAGGCAGATAAGACTAAAACACAAGCACAACTGTACTGCAAACTTAATTGCACATTCTCAAAGTAAATATGTACAAAAGAATTCCTTCGAACTGTTTCTGCGTATGGCTGTTTAATGAAACGGAAAATGGGCAGTGATGATGGTGAAAGTAGATGAAATGTAGGGTTAAAGAGTAGGATATTGTAATGCCATGGTGTAGTTCATTTTCTTCATTGAACAAGATTTAGTTCGTAGTAGCAAAGTAGGCTGCTAGAAGCAAACACTCGGTTTGCTCAAACACAAAAAGAGAAAATTAAATGGAACGAGCTGCCCCAAAGACATTATTTCATCGTATAGCAGTTACCTAATCACCAAACTTTACCGGCTCGCTTGTTCTTCCTTTCAGCACATTCCAACACACACTATTCAGTTATAAAGACATTTCACTACTTCGTTTCGTCGTTGCGAAAACTTTGTCCGCTCTTTTTTAACGCTAAAATAAGATAAAATAAGGCTTGTTATTGCTTTCAAATGAACGGCAACGAAAAGTAAAGCTAAATGAAAGATGCTGCGAATTTTTGTTAAAACAATACACGCACAGCGTATCAATTTTGTAACTTCACTAAAGGACGGAGGACGATGTTCCCACTATGGTTACTCTCATAATGGTCATAATGAAATATGGTTACTAGTGGTTTCTTTGTAGGGTCTATTTTTCCTATGACCATTTCGCTTTTGAAGTACTGTTCTAGGAGCGCATTCTTGGGCCAAAAATTTGATAATTTTGTACCAATGAATTACAATGTTTTGGCTCCCCTATGCCACCTTATAAGCATGATACATGCTTATTTCAGAGAGTCAAACTTTTTTTCTTTTATCGACCAAGTTTCCTGCTTTTAAACTTCGTATTCAACACATTCTTAGAACTTTTAAAGTATGTAGTACTTGCATATTTATACCTTTTCTGATCGAAATAAGAATTTATGCTTGTATGGTGCATATTAAATGCTGTATGTATAGGTACATAGCCAGTCATTCCTTTTTGAACCTACGCTTATAGAACGGGGCATGTTAATAATCAGCCATATCCATTAAGTAGTATCAATGCAATATATGCCACAATAATTCTT
>VICI01001944.1:0-19043 GCA_019593645.1 Akabosia matsudoensis | reverse complement strand
TTGCGAGCTCATCGGGCTGATTAGTCATCGGTAATAGGAGTTTTAAGGGACGTTACATTTTTAATCAGTGAACCAAAGGACACTTGTAAAAGTTGTGCATACAATCACTAATCCAAAGGGAACCCCAAAGACGAACGAAGGGCATACACTACAGTCGGAGTAGTGCTGATAACCCACCCATAGATTAGGCACCAAAATCAATCTTTACAATCAAAACAGTACAGATTCGCCAGCGTTGAGTTTCGATATTAATGATAAAATGATGTTTAACTGTGTACCGTACGGACAACAAAAATCCGTGGGTAAGGACTTTTCAATACAAGCGAGCATGAGGTCCAAGCACAACTCTTTTGATACTGCTGATTAGCATCTGGGAAGAAAATTTGATGCCTCAACTGGACTTTTACGACAGACGAGGACCCAAAGGACCAATAAGGACAAATTACTTTTTGCATTGTAACAATATACCCAAATCTACAACCATTATGCTTTGGACAAGTGCTTATATATACCCTCCGAATCTCTTATGCTCGTCTGGAGTTAAAGTTACGTATCTAAAATGGTATGAGCCACTCTATCTCACACCCTAAAACCATACTTCATTTTGAGCACACTGCAAACATACTATTGCCCAAAAGGCTTTTTTTTCGCCCATTTTCGTTCTGGACTTTTGAATGCGTCGTGGATTTCTCTACCAGTTTTTGTTCGTCTCTTCTATCTGTACGCGAATTTTCTATGACATTCAACAATTCACGGTCTCAAGTGGTTTGCCTTTGAATGAAGATACCCAACGGCAGGAAACGCACAAAGGTCATCATTTTAAACTGCATGGGCATCACTTGTTATCCTTTCTCGAATACCCTATCGCTTTAGTGCTATATGGCCATATGAATAGAGTTACATATGCCTCATTGCCATTGCAAAACTTTTGAATTGTAACCCTTTTATGTTTTAGCAATGAAATGACAATGAATATGAACGAACTGAAGGAACTCATACAACACCTAAGTTTTAAAAAAACCATGCAGCATAGTATTTTATGTGATGATGCTAGGTTAGAACTGTCATCTACCATCTTGTCCCTGAATATATGTTTCATGCTTAATATAAAGTATGGTAAGCAATCACAATCAACAATACGCTAAATAAAATTGAAATAAACGGTTGTGGATGAATTTTCGAGGGTGGGAAGCGTACCACGAAAAGATGATGACAACGACAACTGATCCCTCAATATTATCATATCACTGGCAGAGATCACAGAACCTATTTTGTGATATCATTATGATTTTCCTCTCTGTCGCTTTGAAAAATTGGTATTGCATTGAATTGATACAGCATCGCGTAAATTACACTGTACCTAAGAACGTATACGTTTCAAGGAAGAAAACCAACCGTATTATTACATTTTGTTGTGATGCCGAATCTTAAGTCTTGAACAAGTCGAAAGTATCAAATCATCATTTAACCAAGTTAATCCGACCTTTTCATCATCCGTCATCCCTTGCCTACGGTCTATCACTTCTTGAGCTTCTATTTCTTTGCTTTCTTTTTAATGAATGAAAGCATCGAGCTTTTGTGGGAGGCTAACATTTTTATTTATTAAAAGTTGCAAGCATAAATCAGATAGATGAGGTCGAAAGAAATTCTATTAGCTAATTGAAGACTTAATGCCATAAAAGTAATAACCTACACGTCCTGGTGTCTTGCTTAATATTACATGAATTCTTAATCTGTCATCTGGTTATCTTCCCAGTCATTTGGAAATTACTGGTGTTAATTCTACATAAAAGTGAACTTCAATATGTTCAAATTATTAATGTGAATTTGTAAACTTCTATCAGATATTAAGAGGAACGACATCACATGTGTACATCCACATAGTAAAAATGTGTAATAGAAACTTGATTGAATTACGTAAAAATGAATTATGCAAACAAGATATATTACCGGCTTTACTTGAAGCTTAGATTTTTTTGGGAAACACTTAACAGTTATATGTCACGTCATGAAAGATTCCTTGTCGCTGGTTAGATTGTTACCTCTACTGTACACCTAAGATTTTCCTGGGAATATAATTCTTCCCGCTAACGATACTCACATATAAGCATACCATAGCATCAAAGATTTAAAAACGTGTGTATGGCGTGGTACCACCAAACATATACTTTCATATCGGTGAAAACGGAGAAGTTTCAGCTCAGAAAGCGAGTATTTCAGGCAAGAATACATAGAGAATGGAAACTCCTCCTCGGTGGGTTGTATACCAAGCCAGTCCCCTATCCGAGTATCCGCCCGCCGTCAAGGACGAATCGACCTCATCTCTGTTACTCTTCTATTCCTCGCTGAAACAGTTTTCTCTCTAAAAGGTACACTTGCGCTTTGAGACGTTCGCTTTATCACAATGCTGAGAAAAGCGTTATAAAGCTCTCTGTTTTGAGATAAAGTGTTCACCACATGAAGCCGTTGTGCCCGTTCCAGAAACATCACAAACCAAACGTAAAGTTTACAGAAAAGAAAGTGTTTGATTAAACGTAACACTGACAGCTACAAACAGGATGTCTTCTATACAAGCAGGTAGTAAGGTAATATGAAAAACTTTCTCCGTTGCAGAGCTTGGACTGGAAACAGCCAGAGCCAACACCTTACTTACTTTTTCAATGCACCAAGCTATGTTCAGAAATACTAGAATGTGAACTGGTATTTGTTTCATCATTATGAATTTTCTACACGACTACCTGGTATATATATATACATTCATCTTCGTTTTCTATTTTTACTTTTTCCCTCATGTGTACAGCAAGGTGAAAACAGGTACAGGAAAAATAGGAAAAAAGTCTCGGTATTTTATCATCAGCTAGTTTGCAATGCATAAGTGTCGCTGTAGACATGAGAAACGTATATTCCAAGAATGAAGCACACGACAGCATACAAATCCTTTGTTCGCACTGGTACCAAGGGATAAACTTGAAATGGGCTGGTTTGCTAGTTAAGCTAGCTCGTTTTGTCCTGTGTTTGGCATACACGTTTCCTCCCTCTTGCACTCTGGTCATGGATAAATACAATGGAAATTTGTACATACATATCTTAACAAGTAGTACATAGAAACAGTTAAGTGGCGACTGGTTCGACCGCTCATACAGTCCTGTTCCTGTTACTTTACTTTATTTTTATAACTGTGTATCTCTCTACCTTTCTACTTTCTCTTGAGTCTCTCCTTCCTCTCGACTAGTCCGATAATTGTTTTTATCCATTTATTTGCTGTACCACGCCAAATTCTACATTGGTAGCATAACCACTAAGTTTACGTTGGTGCTTTATGTTACCAAACGCAAGAGAGGAAAAACAGTTTCAAACTTTCCTTTTCGTCGAGTTTGTCCTTTTCCAACCGAGCATTCGTGCTGGCTTAGGCTTGGCTTGGCTGAAGAGTATAGCTTTTGCTATATGCCTCGGCTACTGGCCTCGCCTTAAATTTTTTCCTTGGTACGTCAGCAGAGCGACACCCAACCACGCTGCTGACCTCACGACTTTCTCTTCAAATTGCTAATGGAGTGAAAAGGCTCTCGTAGTAGTATATTTTCGTCAACAATTTATCAATTTTGTGATTAAACGACTTAATTCTTTTAAAGATTCGCTTGAACCTGTCCTAATTCAATTTCTCCTTGCGTCTAAGTTGTAATTATTGATTGGAGTTCTCCGTTACATGTTAGTGTCGTGAATATTACCATCTATTTAATAACATCGTCAATCCGAATAATTTACAGGAGTCCACAGGATTCGGATTCAAACTGACTATCGCACATATCCTCATCTGTGATTTCAAATAACCTAATATTTATTAGACAATCAAGCTACTCAAAGTAAAATAGAAAACAGTTCGCAGGAACATATACCGTCTGGAACGGTGAATTCAAAAGATTCATCAAACACCGAATCACAATCATATAGTGCATGGAAAAGATTTAATTGTAATCCTCGTGATATAAAAGTATTTCCTCTGTCCTTTATTAGTAAATTATTCATTTTTTGTGAAAGTGGTTGACATAAAAGCCGCCAACATTTCTCGATTCGTGCAAGCAAACCTAGGGGGTTTAAGGGACTACCTTAATACCCGCGTAGGTCCTGTCATCAACGAAGTTTCAAGTAAGTGCTCTTTATTATTTAAATCTAGGTATGCAGAATAGCCTTATTATATCCTCCAAATCCAAATCAGAATTGTCGCTTTGCGTATAACATATTTGAGGTTGCCACTACTTTATCGAAACATAAAAATCGGTATCCTCGAAACTGAAATTCAATACTAGCATGTACATATCTTCGTATGTGATTTTGGGGGAATTCGAACTGTTTTCTCTTTCCTTCTGATTTTTCTGGTCGGGGTGAAATGTTTAGAGCAGACATACATTCCGATTTTTGGGGTGTCTTACATCGCTTTTCTCTAATTCCGGCGTGACTAAACGCACAATGGAACGGAAAGGATCTTTTGGTCTTCTAGTTCATGCCTGATTTAGCTTAATCCCTCCGACAAGCACACTTTAGTTTGGTTGTTTTTCTGCCTTTTGTTGCGGTTTGAGATTGTGGTATGTACTGATCATTGTTACATCCCTCTAAAGCGCAAAATGTATTGTGTATTGTGTAGTTTGTCTTCGTTTAAAAAAATCATTTAGTAAAGGTTTCCGTTATTCCTTTCAAAATAATTGTTGACAAGAGTTTTTGGAATACGATTCATGATTTGGTTTAGCCTGGCTGAAGTGGCAGACTCCTCATGTCTTAAAATGTAGAATTGAGCAGCAATATTTTTTCCGAATTTATTTTTCATTCTCTGATTTCTAATTTTATTCGTCACAGGGAGCCGTCTACAACAGATATTTGACTTTCTTTGGTAAAGGAATATATCCTGGTTTCCTATTACCGGACAGGAGAAAAACGTTTCACGAAGAAAGCAAATTGTAAATGTATACATATCAGAAAGTTTAGATGAAATTTTGACAGTGAAACTAGCAATCTAGGTAGATAGTTTTTTTGCAAGACCTTCTCAGATTACTTTTTCAGAAAAAAATATATATAAATATATATAAAAAAAATATGAGGACATTTTGCAGTCTAACTCTTTTGAAATGCGACGAGCAGCAGTAGAATGAGAAGTAAAGATTTTATATATGATACATCATGCAGAAATTGACTCATCTTTACTTTCTACTAAATTATTCAAATGAAGATTTCAGTGGGGATTTTACGTATCAATGCACTATCGATAAACAAACGAGATGCTCTTCTGATTGCAGAGTTTCCCAAGTGAATGCATTAAAATCCATACGCGTTGTTGTTGCGCATCTGCGTGTACTTTTTTACAATTTCACATTCAATCCAGATAATAAGGTTATCTCGCTTGTTATGGATTTAGAATTCTTTTTTTCTTTCCATGTATTCCCATGAGTTTGGGAAGGAGAGTTGTCAATGTTTTTTTTATCCTGCACCGAAGCTGACATTTAGTGGGGGCGTTCGAACATGGTATGAATCAGTAATGGACGAACGGTTGCACGATTTTGCCATAACGAGTTATACTAATGACATAATACTGCATCGAAAGGGTATCAGGGTTGGAAATATTTTGACTGTCGACGTTCTTAAGATCACTGAATGTGAATTGGTATGACACTAGGGAATCTCCAGATAGTAGTCTCCTCTTGTGCCCGAAGGTTTTTGTTTATAAACTCCAATTCCCTGTACTGCAATATTTTGTAATTAGGATAACCCCCCTATGCGCAAAATGTATTTAGTTCTTTTAGGCACAAGTTCATTTTCTCTATAAATTGTATAAAAGCAGGACTGTACTAGGATTTCCTTGTATAAGAAAAATCTTTTGTTTACGTGGATTCATTAGATTACTAATTCTCTCAGAAAATGAGATAATTTTATCACGAAGAAAATTATAAATTATGGATTGGTGGCCACAAACAGAGGCATGTGCCGTTACGACAGACTCCCCACTATGTTTGGAGCTTTACATAAACTTTGAGAACCAGCTAGCAGTTAATGACAAAGCAGCAAGTAAAAGTTATATCATTCAACAAGAACCGGCGGTGAGATTAAATCTCATGCATTTTAATTGGGTTGATTCATTTCTATTCTTGTCCTAACTAAGAACCTTCAAAGATAATGGAGGAATCATCATTCTATACACAGGATTCGGCTCCTCTTTTCGAAATATATTTATATATAGTTAAATAGAAACATACATTTCTGTTCACCGTTGTTACATTGTCATTCAGTCGCTTCCCGTGTTCTTGGGTGTAGGACATGAACATGTAAGTAGAACGTAACACCACATCGACACCAAAACCGTGTACAATTACAAGCTTCCCAACACTAGTAAAAAGGAAAGACTGATTGTATCAGATAACGGAAGCTATGATAATGGCAATGGATAGAACGCGAAAATGAAAGAAAGGCAGATATCGTTATTGTCACCGTGAATTGCTAGCCTTAGAGGTTTTTTATGTGAATATTGCTACGCTTCCTCAGGAAGACATTACACTGACATTTTCCAACCGTCAAAAGGAAAGGAACAAACTTGTAAATATACGTCTACGTCTACTAGAGCCTTAGCTTAAAATCCAAATGCTGTTTCTCACCATTATGCAACAAAGGTGTAATATATTCTCCCTATTGTTATGCATTGAATTTCTCGAGCTTTTCCTTTTTGTTCTCCCTCTTCATTGTAAAACAAGTTTTCTAGTTGCATCGTTTATTGGCAGTATGTACATTACACAGGGAAAGGTTGGTAGACGTAGTGGGTAGTCTGTTCAAAAGCGGCTGTAATATCGTATCAGCTCAGTATCAAGAAAAATTCGTCTTATGTGAAAACTCTATTATTGTCAGCAGAGATCACATCACACCCCATCAAAATCCCCTTTGCTTTTACAAGTAACTACCGCATGCTTTCATAACACAATGTACACATCCTGTGGCTTTTTTCCCTTCCTCTTACCCCATCATCATTCGGTGACATCCTTCCTCTCACTTTAAATCCACCAGCGATGCAAATATGACATTTTCTCTGTTCTAGTGGTCATATTGGGTTACTGTTTCGCAACCTCAAAGTACATTTTCGGAGAAATGAACAAGAAAGTAGCAACGTAGTAGAGTAAACCAGCTGTACATTTTGACACAGCTACTTAGAATAACTTTGAAACTGTTGAAACTTGAGGATTCCATGCCATTTTGACCCCTTCTATTGAATGAGAGATTGGAGACTCTCTAGCTTTTTTATATTTGGTTTTACATGCATAGCATGTGCATAAATTCGCTTGAGCTGGATGTGAAGAGATGAAAGGAATGAGTCGTACATGGAAAGGTTTCAAGTGTCAATGCTAGGGAATCTGTAGGATTCAACGAATACACCTATGCCAAGTTCGTCCTTCACACGAATAATAAAAGAGGTTTTAAAAAGAGCCGACGTTGGCGTTCCTTTCGACTTTGAAAAGATTTGTAACAGGTCAGATGTCAAGTGTAGCGTTTTAGTTTCGACCAGCTTAAGTTGACGTGGAGTGTGGTAGATGGAAAGGATTATTCAAAACTTCAAGTACAGAGGTTTGTTTCTAGTGTCATAAGTATTCTGGTGCTAGAACGAGAACAATCACACTATTCCAAAAAGGCTTTGTCAAGTTTTGAGCCGATTACGTGAGAGATTTTGTTTGACACGGTTTAAATTACCTATTTGTTATCATTCATGCGAACGAGACTAAGTTTGGATTCGGATCACTATCAATATGTAGTGCAAGTCAAATGAAGTACTCTGCATATTATGCTACTACTGAGCTTCATTTTATTATTTTATACAGAATTTACAGTTTCCTGGACTTTTTCTTCGAAATTGCCGCGATCGATTATTGACGATTACTTGTTTTGAGGCAAAACCTTATTTACTTGCATGATATGAGTAGGATGTCCAAAAAACTCGGCACTGATAATCAAAGTATGACTTTTCCAAATCGCAAAAGCATGTATTTACTACCTTAAATATTCTTATTCCCGTGTTTTCATAAGGAAAAGAGCGTCAGTAAAGATAAAGAATCGACCATCGGGGAATGATTTTCCACTCTCCCCTAAATGCTTCATATACTGTTCTGAAATCTACTACCTTAAATGTTCTTATTCCCGTGTTTTCATAAGGAAAAGAGCGTCAGTAAAGATAAAGAATCGACCATCGGGGAATGATTTTCCACTCTCCCCTAAATGCTTCATATACTGTTCTGAAATCCTGTTTCATACTAGATAGAATACGGATATCAAAAGGTAGCAAAGTTTTTGTACGATAACGTCCTTCTAGCGTTATTTATATTTTTTATTATGTTTATACGATATATTTTGCTTGCGTATATCTTATGTATTTAAAAGAAGCTGGTAAAAGCCGATCTAAAAGGAATGATACGTAGGTTACACTCTTTTTCTTTACATACATCACGTGTAATACAACTTCCTCGTGCACATTCGAATGCTTATTTTGACACATGACGGTGAGGCAAAAATAGAAAGCATTGGATTAGGGTGAAGTCCTTAGGGAAAGGTAAACTCAAGTGAAAGTGGCAGTTATGCCGACATGGTTTAACTTCGAAAGAACCATTTTTTCCATATAACCTTCAAGACACATCACAAAGGTTCTCATTCCGAATTCTGCTCGCTTTAAGCTGAACTTTCTTTTGTTAGTTTAACAAAAGATATAAATAAGGTCCGGAAAGTAGTATTGATGTTTAGTTGAGTTTCACGAATCTTTGTAAAATGCAGGAGTATCCTAACTGAGTACAAAGTGAAAGCAGTCCTCGCTGGCTGCAACAAAGCTAACATAGATTTTTTTTTTTGGAATAATGTCTGGGGAGACATGCCTTAAATTCTTAATCAGAGCGAAAGAAGTTTTTGAAGATTAAAGCATCATTTAATTTTCAACTGTAGCATTTTCTTGAAGTAACTTCTTCCCCCTTCACAAACTTTCTTTTCATATTTGATATTCATTCAAACGACTTCAGTTAAAAATAAAAGTTCACAAAAAACGTTCACGAGGTGTCCTTGCCGTCGATCAAATCTAAAAGAACCTCATGTTGTTTACGATGTGGCGACAAAATTTCCATAAGTGTTCCAATGTTAATATTTCAAGCTTCAACACGGACTAGGACCAAAAGCTTCCTCAAATATATTGCACAGTTTTCCTACACAAACGAAGGGATTTTACTTTGATCCGAGGGGCTTTACTTACTTGCTGGGTTAGATTTAGAAACAGGAAGATGAAAAACTGCATTCCCTGCTGCAAAAGGGTTTGCGTTATTACAGCTAGCTTCATGTGTACAGAAATTATTACTGTTTTCATATTAAATTATAAGAAGTATGACGAATCTGTTGAGGTAAAATAAAACGCGAAACACTGTTATTGCTACATTTCTCCCACGTCGCATCCAGTGTCACATCCAGTCCCATTCGTTTCTCTGCACTTTGATGGAAAATCAGCAGGGTTTCTTCCAATTATCTGGCTTACACACTATGCTACCATTTCACCAAAATATGGACTTGCTTTTCCGACATCCCACAAATGGAACCAGATATTCATACTTTCCACTACCATCCTAAATGGTTACGGCTTAGTGCTATCACCAGCAACTATTTCGAAAAACTGCTTATTACAACCATGAATAGATGCAATGTCATCCTTGGCAAAGTACACGAAACACTTTCGGGGTTGCGACATAAAATGAATAATATTTTGAAATATATAGGACATTTTCGTTATCCCAATAATCCTTACAGAAGAACCTTTCCTGCGCGTGCAATAATTGTTTTGGTGAAAGCTAGCTTAAAACTTCACTGTGACTGTACATTTCGAAAGTCCAATGCAACGTTTGGAGATTTTTGCGAGTGATGAAGACTGCACGTTTAGAGACAGAGTCGAACGAAAATTTGAGTAGATTTGCCGCAAGCAAAATTGCTTACGAATAACAGAGAAAAGATAGTTAATATGGTAGAAATACTACGCACAGAAAAACAAAAGCTCCCCACTACTAGCTGTTTTATATATCCCTCTTCATCCATCAAAAGAACCGACGTTCAAGGCCAAGGGACAAATGGAACTTAAGAGAGGGTGAACATCTTTTCAACGTAGACTACAACGGCATGGGTCTCTCTATTGGGCACACAATGGCAGTATGATCATTTAGCTCAATTCTTCTAAACGGGAAAAAGGAAAAAAATTTGGTTGTACAATCTGAACGCATGGAGTCCATGAATAGTTTACAAGCTGAACTTCATACTTACATCAGTGTATGTACATCTTTCGATCTAACTTCATGCAAACTCGACATGAGGGGGAAAGTGTGATATCTTGTTGATGATGAG
Organism: Akabosia matsudoensis; assembly: GCA_019593645.1. NCBI lineage: Eukaryota > Metazoa > Arthropoda > Collembola > Entomobryomorpha > Paronellidae > Akabosia > Akabosia matsudoensis. The sequence goes on along the minus strand of VICI01001944.1, from coordinate 8,660 downwards.
ACAAGATTAAATTGGATCGCCTTCTTATCATCACTACTGGTTGCAGCTACGGGTACCGCTGTTCCAACATCCCCAAATGAAAGTAGCTTGCAAACCTTTACATTTTTCTTCTTTCAGATTTTTACACAAAAATCTGCAAGAATTTCGAACGGTAGTAATAAGTAGTAAACACATTCTAAAATTCAGGACTTAATATTCTGAGCTTTGGAAGAAGGAAACGAAACCTAGGACGCATTTTCGTAATTATATATTCAGATTCAGAGGAGGCAAATTCGTCTTTCTTTCCATTTTCACTTGAGAAGAAAATGACATTTCTTGCTAGTTCTTGCTAGAGAAACCTGACACGGTATACTCTTAGACGTGTTCGTTTAAGATTCCAGAAGAAAGAGACAATTTCGGGATGAACTTTTAAATAAGATATCTTTTTTTATCTTTATTACACCTAATCAGAAGAGGTACGTTTATATCATAAGTACGCCGATACATTCACCTTTCGTAATGTTCTGGTACTTCATTGAAGGAGTGACTACTTATTGCAATTGCGAAATATTTATATCATTCTTATTCTACACATATGCAATGCATCATATACCATGAAGGCAAACATCAGAAAGCCTACAACGTTATTCCTGTTGGTCTCTCGTTTCACCCAACAAGATGAGAAAACAGTACATGTTAGAGCTTTCACTATGTGTAATATTAGTTTTTGTGATCGTTCACATGCATGCAATGTGTACTACAGCGAAACATTCCCATCATGAAAAAGGTTTTTTTTTACAAAGTGCAGGCTCTATGCAAACTCGTAGGATGACTAAGTGCTGGGTATCGTGACTAAAGCTGCCGTCACGAAAATCCAGCGGTCGTGTATCTTAAAGTACAGTTTGCTATAATATAACAATAAATAATGTGCACCTTACGCTCATTCAAGGTGAGTATAAATGACAATAAAGCCATCGGCCCCGCGCTGTAGAAGGAATATCTGCGGTCAATATTCCGCTCTGTTTTTGACCGTAGTAATGTGGACTTGGGATTATTACTATTAGGTAAATACGTTTACGGTGCGTTCATTTCAACACATAACTGTAATATGTACTTAAGATGATTTTACCTGCATATATGCTCGTATAATAAATAAATCTGTCATGACATGGAGCGCAATCGACATACTTTGAAAGAGCAAAACCAAAGCGAAAGGGACACACAGCCCTGGCTACTTCTGAAGTCATCGATCCTGTTTTTTCACATTAGCTTTCGTCATCATCCATCGATTAATATTGCAAGGCAATTCTCTTTCCTCAAAGCAGACCTATTTCCTTTGCTATATTTTACTCCACTCTCATTATTGCTTCCAGTGCTTTTAACTACAGTTGAACATGCAATAATAATGACCAGGAAAACTCAAGAAGATCTACATGAAAGGAAGAAACCGAGTAAAAACTTTATTTTTCCTTCCTTACCCTAGGCTCTTGGCTTCATCCCCTTCTCCACTTAGCCAAAGTTTTCTTTTTTCTACCGTTCCAACCTACACGTATCTAAATAAATACATAATATCCCAGGTTTTGATAATAGGTGGCCGACGTTCGGCCATTCTTTGCTGTTTCCATTATTCCGTTGCTGTGCCTTATGCTCTCTTCTTGTACGTTTGCCCCTATTCAACATTCAACTCACCTTTCCCTTTTTTGTATAAGACTCTCTTCGTTTCAAAGTGCGTGCACACGACCCAAGTCCATTAATTTTAATTCGTTATACGAACAAAAAAGAAGCGTACGTACGTTGTAGGTTCTATACCACAACGACGATGATGACTGGAAACGACCGAGAGGAACGATTCACTACAAAAACATGTTTGCTTGTCTCACTCCTTTATACTTTCCTTTTGCTGGTGTACGATAGTTGTCTTCAAATAAGCCTTTTATTGCCGAGTCGAAATTGGATAGCAAAGGACGATAAAGGGCTGAGAGTGGAGTGGATTGGGGTGGATAAGAGCTTTTCTAGTGCATTCTCATCTAAGCAAGCATGCAGGCAATACATCAACATTTTCTCTATTCTTCGTATACGATAATTCATTAAATAGCCGCTCGTCGCGTTTTTTTAGCTTAACATTTCCATGATCTATAAAAGTGTATTGAAAAATGCACAAAGGTAACGTTGTGTTACCTTTTGAGTCAGTGCTTGCCTGCATGACATCGACTCTTGAGTACAAATGACGAAAAATGTCTTATGAGTTTTTGATGAATCAACTTTTTCCTCAATGACGTACATTGGAAACACGTGTACGAGCCGTGATCTACCACGAACTAAAATGCGCATTTTCGTTTCGGTTAGGTATTCGCTCTTGAGGATATGAACGTCATGAAAATTATTTGTTCACTACACTGATCAGAAAATATAAACTTTGATAAACCACGTTATCGAAATGGTACACTACAAGTTGCTTCGAAACTTGCACGTGTGTATAAAACCGAAAATATCCTTATTTTGACAGAGAAAGTTTTTTTCCTTCAAAATCTTAACGAAAATTGAATGAAAAATCCATCTCTTTTTATGTAATTCCATTTTTTACTGTAATTTATATACCTATGCATGCAGAGCATATTATAAAACATTGCATCCTCCCTTTATTTTGGTTGCAGTGGAATAAAACCTCTTTTTGCTGTATTTTTGCCACCAGCACGACACAGCGTTTTCTTGTCTCATCAAAAATTAATGCGTGGATGATCAATGTGTACCCAACCTTTTTGAAATAAGTTTAGCTTCAATCCTTTCGTGCACTTCTCGTCTTATTAATAGGTACAACTGAACCGTACATGCTTATTTCATTGCTTTTACTCCGTCTGCAAATCCAAACACCAATGTACCTGGTTTTTTAGGGTAAAAACACTTCAACGTAGGTATGGTGTACGTAAACCGGAAAAGCTCAGACTCCTTACTTTAAAAAGCAAAAATTAGATGCACGAATAAAAATCTCACTTAAAAAGTATATAGCATCCCATAAATTCACAAGAATCTTTCGAAAACTCTGTAAAAGTTCGCTTGGTACCCTTTAACATTCAAAATGTATGATTACTTTACCAAACTGTACTCACATTGAAAAAAATAGGGGGATTAAAACTTTTCTCTTTTCTCGCTTTTCCCGGAAGGCAAACTATTTAAACTTGTCATTCTTTTTCTCTTTTATGTTTCTGACACTACTGTACATTAGAAATCCATCTATGTTGTATAGTTTATTTTTCCTACTGTTTTTTATTACAGCTGCACATTACGAAGTTCGAACAACAATATTTTGTACACGTATACAATAACACTAAAGCATACTGTTTGCGTTTGCATCACTTTTTAATTTGTCGGTCATAGTTGTGAATGTTTTCTGGAAACTTGTACATCTGTCAATGCAACTAACTGTCATACGCTAACACGAACACTTTCCACTGTTCTTTTGTGGACACGTTCCAAACCCAGCAATTCTAATTCCGTTGCCTATCAAAAGTACGTAAAGACAAACTACGAACACGACGATCGTGTTCGGCTTTCCCGAATGGGAATAAAATATTCATAACCTAGTTTTTGAATCGATTCAGATCCTGTCTTGGTAGCTTCTCTCTTTTAGTCTAAGAATACGTGTGATTTTTATCCCAACAGTGTACCAAAAATATGATTATTCGGGAGCGACCAACACCCTTTCGAGCTATGTAAAAGTAGAAAGGTCAAAGTGATAAAGCCTAGGTCTTTGACAATTCCTTCCATGTTAGCATGTGTGTGCATATGAGGCTAACTCCAGGCTTGTATCTGGATCTTGTGAGCTCACTTGGTTAAAAATTAATCCTCTGCCCTTTTGCATGAATAAACGGAAGGAAAGAAAGTTGGTGTGTTTGGATTGCATTCGTCATGAAAAGCTCATGATTATACGCATTTCGTTGGCGTAAGAAGGAAGGAAAATCACCCGTTTTCAGTCAGTTTCTTTTATGAATAATTCTTCCGTCTCCCTAACTCATGCACATAATCAAGTACACACTCCATTTTACCTTAACATTTTACCAACCGTAAAATAAACAAGAGCGTGCTGAAGTGGAGAACGACTCATGTTACTTGAGAGCCCATATACATATATATATCTATATAGGGAACTGCATGTTCCTTGCCCTCAATATATACGAGGTCCCTATAATTATTTTTGTTTACCCATGTATACTTGACGTATAAAGTTTAATAGGACAAAAATCTATCAAAATCTTTAGCTTTAGAACTAGAAAACGTCGCTTGGAATACTTGGTTTCCAAAACTTTCTCGCATAAAAAAAGTAAAAGTGCAACTAACAATCAAAGAATTGTATTTGTACCAGCATTTAGAAGCCCCGTTGAAGAAAAAAAACATAAATAAATGATGAGAAAATTTTGAATTCCATAATGTAAAAATTTTTAACAAGCTCCGCTCAACGCCAAGAAGATTTCGTACTAATCAAGGCAAAGGGGCCTATTGGGGCGAAAAATGAAAACGGGGCGTGCATTGTTTTTCTATTGATGCTATATATTTTAATTTGAGTTAGCTTTTGATAAAATAAGGAAATAAAGCAGTACAATCGGATATGTACATGTTTACTAAGGTATTAGCCAAACAACGGTTGCTGCTAGGCCTTTCTTTCCAAATATCTTTCTGTAATTCGTGATCAATTGTCTTTGTAGTTATTGTTTTGTGAAAGCGCGATTGTTTATACAGTACTTACATTGTTAGCCAATATGAATGTTATTTAAAATAGTACCGATGATTTTGAAACACTGCTGCACATGAAACACAAACCAGCTACAGAATACAAGTAAAAAATATTCCCTGATAATACCTGCTATTCTGTTTCTGTTATAGGATAAAGGAATGGGAGTATTATAAAAGTTAGAAAATATAAGAAGGAAGACGGAAAGATGGGCTCATAGCAGCAGCACCCGTTGTTACGTCAGCTTCAATAAAGTGAAAGAGCCAATTTGAGTTCGAGCACCGTCAAAAGAAAGTCGAGACCGACCGCAGTTGGAGTCACGAATTGAGTAGCTGGTCGTCATTTTCTAGCTCATCCATCGCACAGAGATAAACGGTAAGATTTCAATGTTATGTTTTTGTCTTTACTACCTTTGATCCTAATTTAAAGTCCAAGTTTTACCATTATATTTCTTATTTTACAGTAAAAGAAGATCAAGACTTGGGCGAAGGCGAAAACGTCAACTTGAAGAGTCATAAGAAATTCTGTTTTCCACGTACTTCTATTCGGAAGAAAACATTGTATCTAGTCTTTGTTGAAAAAAGTGAAAATCCTTCTACCTAAGTCAGTCTGGAAACACAATAACCGTTTCGCTAAAAGTGTCAACATCCTTCTAGAAGAAGCTCTGGCAGGAACGGTAGAACAACGGGAGAGTCTTTAAACCCAGATAAAACGACAGAAAGCCAAGCCAATTGCCAAGGGATTCAGTGTACTTTTGCTGGTTCCGCTTCTTTCGCAACACCACTTGGGATAACTTCGACATTTACCAGGCATCTTCTAAAAACGGCAGAGTATACGATCGTGCCATAAAATTCCTGGCTTTGTTTTCTCCGTTGGCTGCTACTTTTTCCCGTTTTATAATGGGATATTCACATGGAACATCAGGACAAAACATAAGAACAACAACCTTCTATTCCATCGTACACACAATCTTGTAGGCTGACAACGTGACAACTCCGAAACGACAGGCACGCATTTGCTCATTTCCACAAGTTCCCTTGAGATTACTGCATATAACCGCGACGGCAAGGAACGAACAGAGGAATATATAACAACAATCTTTATAATCACAGGAAGCGAGTAAAAGCTTTGAGCTTAGTACCATTTTTTTCCTAGCAATAAAACGAAAGCAACAACATCGACATCATCAGTACCGGTAGCAGCAGAGAGAAAACAGGATCTAGCATCAGCATCATCCGTACAGTGTCAAAACAATGGGAGTGAAAAATCCCCTTTACTGAGTCGTCATATTTAATCACAAGTTTGTGCTCTCGGGTATACAATCTTCACAGAGTGGAGAATAATATTCATTCATACAAGTAGAGTTCTGGTGCAAGCTCCATCAAATTAGATACGCAGCTGTAACATCCCCCGACCTTTTTTTCCTACTTGGGTTCTCAAGAGTCGAGGGGAAAATTCAAGTAGAATCGCAAGATATACATAAATAAATAAATAATAAGTCAACGCATCATCATTGCAGTTTGCAGTCATCATTCTGAACACGACTCGTCCACAAAGGAACATCGAGTGTACGCACCAAAATGGAATTGCATCAGTGAGAAAGCGCATCGCTAAAAAATGTATTGACTAGGGCAATGTTTATTGGCGACTTCGCTTGTCACTGTTTTCACTTCCGACTCTGTTCCTTGCGGCTGCTGTGATAAATCGTTTGAAGTTATAAAAAAAGAAAACTATCGTTATCCCTATATCTAGAAGAAACCGTTTAATGTATTAAATTTATGAATTATCATGGAAAATAATCCAGGTCATTTGTCGCAAATTAGAATTATCGATCAATAAGGGTTTAGCAACTACCAAAGAATTGTGGGACAATTGTATTTAAATATTTAGATACGGAAGAATATTATCCTGACCTAATATTGTAACGCACACAAAATGCCGAAAGTTCCCATTTTAAACCTTGAACTAGCTGAGGTCAAGGATTTCATCCTGACCCAGCTGGAAGATGAAAAGGCACAGAGAAAGATGGTACTTGTGATAGTATCCATTGCCCTTCTTTTGGACAACATGTTGTACATGGTTATCGTGCCAATTATTCCAGACTATCTGAGAAGAATAGGGTCATGGGATACTCACATTGAGGGGGGCTCAACAGTTACAGTTGCTCCTAGAATAGTTACTTTCACCAACCAAACGGGAAACTACACGTATAAAGAAGCTGCCGCTCCTCCGAAGATCATTAACGGAGTAATTGTATATGAAGGGGAGGACTCTGCTATTGGCTTGTTGTTTGCGTCTAAAGCGTTAGTTCAACTTTGCATTAATCCTTTCTCCGGTGCGCTGATCGATCGAATCGGCTATGACAAACCCATGATGATTGGTCTAACAATTATGTTTCTATCCACTGCTGTCTTTTCCATCGGCAGTAGCTATTCGCTTCTTTTCTTTGCTAGAAGTTTGCAGGGAGTTGGTTCTGCTTTTGCAGACACTTCCGGTCTTGCAATGATTGCGGATAGGTATACTGAAGAAAGGGAACGGACAAAAGCGCTAGGGATAGCTTTGGCATTTATATCTTTTGGTTGTTTGGTAGCACCACCATTTGGAGGGGTACTGTATGAACTGGCTGGCAAGGAAGTGCCCTTCCTCATTCTATCCTTTGTTTGCCTTATTGACGGTATTCTTCTCTGGTTAGTCATGAAACCTATCAAGAAACAGCAGAAGGAACGGAACGTGCAAAAACCGGATGGTACACCGATTTGGGTCCTCCTAATGGATCCATACATAGCTTGCTGTGCAGGCGCTCTCGTCATGGCCAACGTGTCATTAGCGTTTCTTGAACCTACCATATCGGTATGGATGATGGATACTATGCATGTTTCACAGTGGCAACAAGGCATGATCTGGCTGCCGGCATTTTTCCCTCACGTTCTGGGTGTTGTTGTAACTGTGAAATTATCCAGAGATTATCCTCAGTATCAATACCTAATGGCAGCTGGAGGTTTGGCACTGGAAGGGCTTTGCTGTTTAATGATCCCATTTGCAAAATCCTATTGGATTTTGATGGTACCCATCTCAGGGATCTGTTTCGGAATTGCTCTCATTGATACGGCTCTGCTGCCCACGCTTGGTTACTTGGTGGATTTGCGGTATGTTTCGGTGTACGGTAGCATTTACGCTATTGCTGATATTTCCTACTCGTTTGCATATGCGTTTGGCCCGATCATTGCTGGCCGAGTGATGGAAACGATCGGCTTTACAGCACTGAATATCGGTATAGCTGTGAGTAATTTGGCATACGTGCCAGTTCTCTTGGTACTCCGTCATGTTTACGATAAGCAGTTCCAAGATGAAGCCAACGTGATCATGAAGGATCCACCAGATAAGCAGTACCAAACGTATGCAATGCAAAACCGTGCACCGGCACCTGACTATAGTAAAACGTATGGAAGACTTGGAGATGAGGAAGATGATGATTTGGGAACGGCAGGTAGCCATCGTGTTACTTTCCAAGAGACATCGCTGAACCAATCCGCAAATAATGGCCCTGCAAATACTGTTAACCCTTACAGTTGGGGCGACGAAAGTACCGCAGGAACTGATCCGTCAGCTAATCAATATAGTGCTGGTCAAACTAGTGGAGGAGCAACAAATCCATTTAGAGCACAATAATTATGTAGCTAACCAGCCAGCAACACGTAAATTTCCCAACTTTATTATCGTATCATTTAATTATTAGGGTGAACATGAACATGTAGTACAAGTTCAAGACAAGTTTCCTGTCTTGGTGAAAGGTGAAAAAGCATTATATACTTCTACTTTCTACGTAAGCGTTTTACAAAATCTATTGTTTTTTTACTCGTCGGAAGCACATTTTTGGATAGCTCACAAATTATTGCTAATGCGCTTACACTCTTATTATCAGTTACGATTTGCATTGAATATCTCGAAAAGAAAA
>VICI01001943.1:0-19054 GCA_019593645.1 Akabosia matsudoensis | reverse complement strand
TATCTCATTCTCAAATGCATCCTGTTTTAATTGTTTTGAAACTTCGTCCGCAGAAGTTGGGGCAATCTGGCATTATATTTTACGTGAAAAATATTGAAATTTTTCGATAAATTTCAATAAATTTCCAAAATAAATTTCTTTCCTGGAAAAATTTAATTTATTGCAGCAGTGAAATTTATTGCAATTTATATGAAAATTTCGTTAGTTTTCATTGCCTGCAATAAAAATGTCGGAAATTTAAATTCGCCAACCTTAAGTACAACTACTGCGCATTCAAAACACACGTAAATATCAGGCAATGGCAAAAAAATGCTACTAACGAGCATAGAAGTAGTGGCTTTTGGTAAAGCTTTCCTAAAGGATAGTTCATTTGGTTCTTGCTACTTTTCGCTAACGGCTATGAGAAGAGGAATCATATTGTGAAGCTGGCTAATTTATTTTAAAATGTTTATGTGATGGGAGGATTGATTTTTTAAACGAATACTTCTGCTACTACCGATTCTTTTTTCATGGTTGTAGTACGGGAAAACCATCGCTCGGAGATGTGTCCCTTCAGGAAACACAGTTGTTTCTATATTTTAAATGAGGGACAGAGACTGGTGGTTTGAGTCGACGTTTTAGTAAACATGCGAAAAAAATACTGGGCTATAAAAATCGGCTAATTAGACCAAATATTAATTTCACGCAAAATCTATATACAGGGCGATAAGACAGGATTATAAACATTAATCAATGCCGCTTTTTTGGTTCCTCCAAGTTACCCGTCACATCAAACACATTCATATTCAAATTTTGCATTGAGTAACGCTTTTTCGTCTAGATTCAGTTTTAAACTAAATCTGTCGATAGCCCAAAATTGAATGTTTCTAATTTACTTATTCAACAATCAAAAACTACAACCACGGATTGATATGGTATATATGGTAGGCTAATATAAATATTGGCGGGTCATTTGAAATGGTTTCAGGTTAGCCGGAATGGTTCTGGATTAATCGTAATGGTTTTTCGTTAATTGTAGTGGTTTTGCGTTAATTAAAACGAATAATGATATTGGGTTTAAATAATAAATTATTTGGATGAATTACTTTAAATATAGGTCGTTCTAGAAGCACATATTATGGAGATGAATTGTCAATGTGTTTGGGTTCTCATTGACAAGCTAGCACTTGACTTAATTTGTGTGCTGAATTCACTACAGTTTCTTCTAGGGATGTAACGAGTACCGAGTTTCGACCTACCACTCGGCCGAGTACCGAGTATTTAAAATAAATAGGTTTTTGACAAGAAAACAAGTAAAAATCTTTGGTGAACTCTATAGCTGTGTTTCTCGTAGCTTCGCTTGTATGAAAGATGGAAGAATAGGTATGTACATGGAGAGGATCAACTTAAGTGTACAAAAAATGACGCAGCCATATTGCGTGTATGTGTGTGGCTGAGCGGGGCTTTCCTGTTCCTTTGTTTTCACGGGGAGAGTTCATGCAAAGCAGTGCAGTTGCATGCTGCTATGCTTACACACACACACAAACGTTTTTTTCTCTCTCTCTCTCTCACACACAAACAAATTGAACGACTGCTTGCCGCGCGAACGGCACCAATGCCATTTAAAAATTACTAATCACAGTCATAACTCTAGAGTACTACAACTCAAGAGGCTGGTTTTTAGATCATTCGAAAGCCTAAAAAATTTAGTTTTAAAAAAAAAAGAACAGATTCATGAGTTGTAGTGCTCAAAAGTTATTTGACATTCAATTTGCATTGAAAATTCTCGAAAAATTACCTTTTGTGAAATTTTTTTCGTGAAAAAATTTGTGGTACTCGATTACATCGATTTTTGAAAAAACAAGTGGAGAAACTTCATTTCTCCGATTTCGGCAGGACTATTTGTCCTAAAATACGTTAAATTTAAAACGCTCGTAATAGCGTCAAATTTAACTCTCATGACCGAAAAAAGACGCACAATATGTGCGCTTCATGGCCGTCATGATAGTATATGATACAATGCGACTATATGGAAACTGAAAAATGGCGTTTTACGATTAAGCTGATCCTCTCCAAATGCGTGATTGAGCCTGCCACCGTTCAACCGACGCATTTCGTACGTTTCGTGAGAATGATTTTTTGCTACGTTTGGAAATGCTCCACTTCACCGCCACTGCGCTTCGACCGATCCATTGACTTATGGTGGTAATTTTGATCCGCTGGTGATAATTTAGTTGAAAACAATTTTAAAAGCGAGGATGACCCAGTGGACAAGCATGGTTGTAGCCATTTGGTTGCATCCGATTTCCAACACGCCGGCGTGTTAATAGGGGTCAGGATGACCACGTGGATCAACTTATGGGAGCTTGAAATGCTGGAAAAAGCCGTAGGGAGGGGTTGGAAATGGCGGACGTGGAGAGAAGGATCTTAGGAAAGGGTTAGGAGGAAGTTAGCTTGAAACTTTATGCCGGCTCGAAAGAAGTTATAATAAACACAATTTATTTATTCAGTTAGGAGCGAATAAAATGCTCCATGTTTTATTCAATTGCTCCAGTAAATTTTATATTGACAGTAATACTTTTATTTTATTATCTACAGACAAATGAAACAATAAAGTGCGACTTTTATGGTCTTCAAAAGACAAAAGCTCTGATATCTTAACTGGAAAAGAAAGAATACTTTGAATTTTAGGCTTATTTCAAGTAAGCGATACTTTGTTTAACTCTCGGAAAGGTAAATAACGTCCTAAATGAATGCGCATTCGGTTTTAAAACCTTGGACTACTAATACCTCCCTAATTACTTATGAATGCCCCAAAGATTACGCTCCGGATTGGAGTAGTGAGTTGAGAGGTCTTAACAAAAAACCTGCACGCAGATGGACGGACACACAAGAGAGAGAGAGAGAGGGACTGAGATAGTTTACTTGTACTCTAACCTTGAAGACGGTGATGGGGGAACAATTCACACAGTGTGGGGAGGAGAAGCTGGAGGAACTGAAGAGCGGCTCAGAAGAAACTCGGATTGAAGNATGGGGGAACAATTCACACAGTGTGGGGAGGAGAAGCTGGAGGAACTGAAGAGCGGCTCAGAAGAAACTCGGATTGAAGTCCACTTGATTGGTCTGATCACGGGCCTAGAGTTGCCGTTGGATTTGTGACACGATGCAACTGGTGGCGGCGAGGAAGCGGAGCACATGGAGGTGATGAACCTGCGGCGGCAGCTGGAATCTTGCTTCAAGACGAAGACGAGCAAACTTTTGGTGGTGGAGCAGCGCAGCAGATCCAGATGCGGAAGCCCACGGGGGAATGGAGACGACTAGGGAGGCTCGGAAGCTAATGAGCTTGTGCATACCTGGCTTTGTGTTCAAACAAGCTGATGCCAAATCCAGGACAAGACAAAAAAGCTCAAATAAATAAAGACAAAGGGACACGCCATTTACAAGTTGCTCAGGCACACAACATTTCAGTTAATTAATTAACTGAGAGCTTCTTATCACCCAGAATTCCGCTCCGAAAGATCCGGCGTAACGCCTGGAGAGGCGGCAACTGCGGACAACGCTTATTATACGCAGGAAATACCTGCAAATAAATGAACGAAGAAAACAGAAAGAAAGCGTTAATGTAACGTATAATTATACCCGACGAATTGTACAGAAAATTATGTTTTCAGACTTCTGTGCTTTCGTACTTCTGTCCTCGGCGATGCCTAACCTTAACCTCAGCAGCAATAGCCGCCACAGCCTCACAAAAGCTGAGACGAATCCATGTTGCCAGCTTTCAAGAAGCATCAACTTCATCCCAAAACTAGAGTAGAGTGTTAACTCTGGGTAAGCTGGAGAATCCGTGTGAGGACGTGTTGCCATTGGTTTCTGTACCTTTAATTCTACCTGTTATGCCGGCCGCTATACTGCGCCAGTTTTTGGGGACAAAGTAAAAACGTTTAAAAATCAGCTTGCCCCGTTGCTATTGTTTCATGTTTACCTTCAGTAAACAAATGTTTTTTATCTCAACTGCGTGGTTGACAAGATCATCAGGCAAAAAGTTGTTGTGTTTTTTGTTGAGATTCACTCAGTCTTCGAATCATTTAGTTGATAAAAAGTCATTCCATGTAATCTGCGGATTAAGATTCGTTTAAATAAAACTTTAAAGAAATAGCCGATTGTTCATTGTAGACGTAGTGTAAAATTGTGTCAGGCTTTCATCACAAAGCGTCAATCTACCGTCATCAGTTGCAAGAGTTCGAGAGTCAATACCTTCAGCTATCATCATCATAATCATCATAGTCAGGGTCATCTGGTCAAGTTTATTGTTGGGGTTACCGCTGTTAATTGGATCCTGTGATCGAACCTAATCTTCTTGTTTATCCTGTCGATTGCGGAGTTGTCTTTTAGGGATTTGATACCTCCATCATCCTCTGGCTCCAAAACCAGTGTCAACAAACAAGTTGACAACAAACTCTATGCCTTAGTCTACAGGTTATCCCGTATCAATGGTTACTTATGTACATATATATATTCTTTAGCTGCCTTGCCAAGTGTTCATTTTTTCTAACGTTATATATCGACAGTATTTAATACATATGTATAAACTTCGAGTACTCGGCAAGTGTGCTCGGCCGAGTCTTGAAATCTTAGCAAAACACTCGTACTCGGTGAGTCGAGTTTTTGGTCGACTCTTTGCATATCCCTCTTCTATAACCCTACAAATTGTCAAGCTTTCATGGTTTTTGGTTTCGGAATTAGGTGTCGTCTAATAAAGGCATCCAAAATTAGGGAACTCAATTCACAAGAATTTGTAATGAAATTCAAATTGACTGTAGATATCTTATTTTCCATAAATTCATTTGGATTAGATATTTGTGAAGCTAATGACACAAAAGTCTGGAAAAAAACTTTTCGTCCTTCTAGATTTACCCATGTAAAAATTATATTTATAAGTCATATTGTGACGTTACTCCTCAACCAAATTCTTCCTTATATCAGTCATAAAACGGCCCAAGTTGTACTTCCAACTTTACTGTGAAGTCCTTGATTTTCTCTATCGATTACAATTTCAAAATTATACCAGTTACTCAACTACCGCTAGTTAAAATAAACTACCGCTTTTAAAGCTACAGACACGTAGCTGAACAGAAAGAGTCATGCAAAATCAGCAATAAAGCAAAGGAAAAAAGCCTACAGTAAAAGGCTAAGACAAAGCTTAGCAAAAGAGCTAAAGACAAAGCTTATTGTTAGTTGAAATGATATACTGGATAATAATAACAATTATATAATAATACTAACTTAACTCTAATTAACCTATGTTTTTAAACATTTTATGTTTTATTGCCAAAAGGGGCAAGTATAGTGATAATGACCAAAGGAACAACAAGTGAAGCATACAATATCCCAATTTCCAAAGGTATTATGAGAACGATAAATTTGAGACTTAGGAATCTTAAACGTAGGTCTTTTTACAGGAATAGCATTGAAGGAACAGGTTTAGAACAGAATTTGCTTTTTCGTTTACGTAGATTTTTTAATTTAGCAGAACAGACTTGAAAGTAAACACATTTGTTCATCGTCCTAAACGATGATGATGACTCCTTCCTTGTTGCAACTGAAGCGAGTCCAGTCGTAGCTTGGTCGTTGGCATTGACCTGTACATTGTCAGGGGTACCCTCGATGTTTGTGGAATCGCTGCCTTTGGGTCGTTAACAGCCCTCGGATCCTGCACAGTGATAATGGTGACGCCATTTCCTACCTCACGTTCGATCTAAAGACCGCTCATGGAATTCGCCAACTCTATCTCGTCTGGACTGACTGCCTCATCATCGTCTCTGAGCAATATGTCCTCTTGTTGGCCTGTAAGGCCCTCAGTATTCATGGGAACTTCCATGTCAAGGAGCGCACCAATTTCGTTGTTTGCAATGTAAACTGGAGAGAAAAACAAAGGCGAATCTCATGCTGCTGTTTTCCTCCTGACTGATCGTGGACGTGGTCGATTGCTTTGGAAATCGTTGGATTCATACCGTTGAACAGAACAGTGCGGCTGCTCCTTCTGAAACTATTGTCTACTAAAGAAAGCGAACTGAAAGAAGGACTGACAAATGTGCAAATGGGTTAGTTGAAGAGCTAGCGACCGGTTGCGGGGGGACCGATGGCAGAGAGATGATAAGTTACGAACCAGAGAGGGTTTCATACTACTGTGAGAAGTTTCTTGAAAGGAAGCATCATGTTGGGGAGGCGACCGAAACATTGTTGCACTGTGTGATTGGGAACTGATTAAGAAACGATTTGATTCAGCGGGGGCTGCACTATGAGAAAAGGACAAGGTTTTTATAGACAGACCGGCTTCTTTTTATATAAGGAATAAAAACTAGTTATACTGTCTGCTTTGAAAGAAGAAAAAGAGGCGACAGATTGGGAACTGGTAGGCGGCGTATCAGCCAAGTCGTCCATATCTGACGTCATAATGACGTTTAATGTCACGAACGCAAACTACTCGGAACTATTTACCATGTACAGGTCGTTCATTAAGGGATCTTGCACCTTCGACTTTATAGTTTAAGGGGTATATTTGATCAATTACTCTATATGGATCTTGCGATCTTTTTTGCCATTTGTGCACCTTACCGACACGGGGGATTTGATCACGACAAGATCACCTGGGAAAAGTTAGGCATTTTCATGGCTTAGATCGAATTTCTGCTACGATTTCTCTTCGATCGGATCGATATATCGTTTGGTTGGGAGCAGTGTTAGTTAGAATCACATAAGGTGAATTTGTTGTCGCTTGACAACAGAGGGTTTCATCCGAAAAGTGCGTAGAAAGGTGACATTGTTAGGACAGAATGGCATGGACAGAATATTGTATAAAAAACTACCTCCGCTACTAACTTATCCCATTGACTTTCCTCCTTCACAAGTTTGGTAATGGTTCTCTGAAAAACGTCATGACTGCTCTCACAAACTGCGTCGGCGTGTACAGGGGAACAAAGGTTCAAACCAATCTGTTCTTCATTTTTACTAAAAATTTTCTGAACTCCATGGATGTGAAAGCGGAGCCCTTATCAGCCACTATCACCTTAGGAATGGAATGGCGAAAGAAAATTTTACTCCTGAGGATATCGATGGCTTACTGGAAAGTAGCTCTCACCCAGCAGTGCACATTTTGCTATTTGGCTATAACGGCCGGTGGTCGTGGATATACAGTAAGCATCCACGAAGAGCTTGAGCATGAATGAGGCCTGTTTTGGGATTTAGAAACGAATGTTCGGTTTTTGAAAAATATCGGGCAAACTAAATACTTCAATTACATAATAATATTTACCCATTTATTAAAATTGACGTTTAATAAAATACTTGAAACTCAAGTTTACATTTAGTTATCATTTGCCGAAGTGTTTGCTGATTTACTTAGAGTATTGACTACTGTAAGATCATTTAGAATTATATAATGTATCAAACTATATACAAGAATATTTGCCTGCCTCAAGTAGAGTAAAGATTTATGATACATTATACATATATTATACATTATATATATTATACATTATATATATATTATACATTATATATTAGGGCTGCGCTGGGCACAGGGTATGGACTCGGTACTCTGCCGGGTCCGGGCCTTTTCTCTATACCCGGCGAGCCCTGTGTATCGAGTACCCTTACCCGGGGCTCGCCGGGTATGATGTACTTTTACTTTTTTGAACTAAAACGCATGAAAAGAGGCGCAAAAACAGGAATGCAAGCACACAGGTGTGTAAGCAATCGTTTTAAATACTTATATGGAGTATCATTTTATTATTTTCATTACCTTCTTTATAACACATTCTGCTAATGAAGCAGCCGTTGACGGTGTTTGTTTATCCTATGATACATATGATGTAACGTATCGACATATTTTAATTTCTCAAAATCAAAGCATAGCACTCATAGAAACTTTACTTCGACTATGGTGCAATAATACCAAGTTTCACTGTCCCAACGTAGCCCTGCATTTATTTGTCATGTCCTACAACTAGTGTTTACAGTGAAAAATATTCTTCGAAGCTGGACACAAGCAAAATGCAATACAACACCAGGACTGTTACTTGTCAGCTTTTTTAAGATAGAAACAATCTGTAATATTTTTTTTAAACTCATGGAATACGTCGTTCCGGTTGGATTTGCTTGACAATTTAATTTATCGGGTACCCGGCGAGCCTACCCGGCCGAGTCTCTGAAAACTGGTGGACCCGGCGCAGCCCTATTATGTATATATATATACACATTATGTATTATGCATGTTTTTGAAACATGAGAGTGTGGGAGGTAGCCTTAGTTCCAATTTTTATTCATGCCGAGATAAAAATAGATGTCCGCTCTAGGTACCGTTTAGGGTCATTTCCGTGGCTAGTATAAAGCGCTTCAGGGATTCATCCCAACAGCATTAGTTTTTGAACCATATCGTAACTCTGTTACTCCAAGCCCTGCTAGCTTACGTATTTCCAGGAAGCCTATTGAACCCGATAGGAAGTTTTCCGCGAAAGCGGCGCATCCCAGTTTCAGTCTTAACTTGCACGTCTTGTGTTTTTAGTTCAGCTTATTCTTTACAAACTAAATTGGATTACGGGTTACTTTGAGAATTTATTTTCCCCAAACATTCAATATAGCACAAGCATAAAGCATCTAGCCAAAGTCGCAAATTGCCCTCTGAAGATTTGCATGGTTTCATCCGACATGATAGTATTATTATGGATACTCACCTAACTTGACAACTAAACATGCCGACATGTTGGACCCTTGTAAAGTTTAAATTATTATGCTGACATTGTTTGGCTAATGCTTATACCAGAGAGATTTTCATAAATAAAGACTGCCCTAATTTTTTCAACCAGTTTTTGATTGTACGCGTTAAACAGTTTGTAATGTAAACACTATTTTCTAATAATTTAGATGCATGCAAAATTCCATTTCTGATTCATTTAAAGAAAAGGAGCAGATCGTTGAAGCATTTCATAATTTTCGTAAGGCTAGACATCTGTTGTTTGACAGGAAAAAAACCTGATGCAATTTATTATCATTTCATGCATTTTTGTTATAGATTTAATCAAAGCAAATTAGAAGAGACGCATTGATTGCAAAGAATAGTAAACTGAGAACATTGACATCTTCCACAGGTTGTGCGTGCGTGTCAGATCGGGCGGAAGTTTATTGACTTGGTCAGTAGAATAACAGGTCTGTATTTCGCGAAAACGTCTGACAATCAGCTAGACGAGGACATTGTCAGCAGGGAGCGTTATTTGAACCTTTAAGAACTATCATTGGTTTGAAGGATGCACATTTTGAAAACAAATCCAGATGTAACAGGACTGAGAAGAACGGTTTATATTCGCAGGGTGAGAGTCAAAACTATCCTTACGTGTTTTTCTCTTCAACACATCGTATCACTTTCTCGCCCCACCGCATCCCATTGTGTGGGCATATATTTGTTATTTTTGTAAAGAATCTCTGTATGCCTTGAAAAAGAACATACAAATTGCCGATGGTGTTGTCAGTCCCCATCCAGTCATGCTCCAATGAGCAAAACGGTGCCACAACAAAGCTCTGGCAATCTTCTTACTTAACCTTTTATTTTCTATTTTCGGTTTCATGACTGTTGAACATCGTAACTCAGTGAAAGCATTCCAAAACGGAAAAACATTGTGTTTCAGTGCAAGAAAAGACGCAATAAATACTCTCCATCAGTGTTGTTCGATACAATTTTGAACGAAATCTCGATACTATTGCCTGTTAGACTTCATGTACTTAGCATTTTCAGTTGTCCATGAAATTGTCATTTTTGTTATAAGGTTCTAATTTCCAGTTTCCTTGAGAAAATACGTAGCATTTGGCTAGAAATTTATTCTAGTATTCCATGATTAAGATTCTTGCTGTTTTTTTACGCGTACAAAAACCCTGACTGCCGACTCACTACCAGGTACAGGAGCAGACGGATAATGAGCTACAGAAGATGAACAGAATAAGAAAATGATAACGAGACTGTTGATGAAGTCACTTGATTTTCTTGATTGATTCTCGAAGAAAAACATCCCTTTAAATGTAACGTAATGATTTAGCGGATAAAAACATTGATTCTGTTCTTCCCCTTCGTCGACTTGCACGTTTATACGCGTTTTTCTTGCATCGATCGACTTCATTTTAAATATATGCGTACTTTTTCTTTGAATGGTTCACATTTCACCAGGATCTTAATCAAGGAGGAACAGGGAAAATGAAGTGGGGAATAAATTCAATCAAATAAAATGAATGATTTGTTTGCTTGTTTGTGAAAGAAACGGTATTTACTAAAGACAAGCAAAAGACGATTTCATTTCTTTTGTCTTCGGAATAAATGATAAAATGACTGTGTTCATCATTACAGTGTGCATACAAAATACTGAACGATTATGTAACCAAATTATGTAATAATTATAATGCTATAAGAAAGGTGTCCTGCCTAATGGCAATTCGTCTTGACGACCATTGATTACTCGAAAGAATTTTTTTGTTATGGATACCGAGCTGTCCGAATGATGAGCCTGAAACTGAAAACATATTGCTTGAAGTAATTCATTCCTTTTTTAAAATAAAAAATACAGTTGAAGCTATCAGGTTTTTAGCAACTAACAGGTACGAAAAAAACCTCAGAGACGACCATCGTCATGTCATGCATGATGATGATGCTATTGACCTAAATTTAGAACACGCTTGGTGCTAACTGGACTGCAAAGTGGAATTGCAGCTTGTTATGAATTTTCATCGAATGAGTTGGAGAGCTCCATGAAAAAAAACCGAGTTGTTTATATTTTCACGTTTAAACATTACATAAGCAATCTGCAAAGGAGCCGTTAATGGGTGCTATGAATTTTACACAAAAAGCAGAGGGAGCGTCAACAAATCTTTTTCAAACTCAGTTCTGCAGAGTGGGTGCCCATTATTTACGAAAAGTGGAGCTGGGAGAAAGGCAATAATAAACACTGAAACAGTGTCCTTTGTGAGAGTCATTTGGGAAAAGCAAAATGTAAAAATGAACGTAGAAAAACAAATACACTCTTTCCACGATTTTAATTGCTGATATTTCTTCTATGGATTGTTTTGTGTTGTAGTAGGCAGCTGCAGCTTTTGGAATGTGTACTACTGTGGAAGGAAATAGTGTAACTGTCTAAATGGATCTGCCCACTCACACCTTAGTTTAATTGTAATTATGGAATCTGAAAAGTAGCGAATGATTGGATAGGAAACTCAACATAGAAAACTAATGAAATGCCAGACCGACGAAAAATTTTTGCGAACCTAGTAGGCATCGATTGATTCGATTAAGAACCGATTATGGTGTTGTCGCAAAGTAAACGAGAATTCAAAATGGAGTTCGGGAAAATAAATTGAAAAAAATCACTTTTATAATTTCCTTTCCCATTTATGTTCCCGGAAAGGGGACGAAAATGAGGTAACCGTTTTTCTCCTACAATTCAATCCGTAATGCAATTGGTAGGATAATAATAAGAAAAGGAAATAGTCTTCTTTTCCAAATCAGTCC
The DNA here is from genome assembly GCA_019593645.1 of Akabosia matsudoensis. Taxonomy (NCBI): domain Eukaryota; kingdom Metazoa; phylum Arthropoda; class Collembola; order Entomobryomorpha; family Paronellidae; genus Akabosia; species Akabosia matsudoensis. Next base: position 7,530 of record VICI01001943.1, on the reverse strand, counting down.
TTCATTTTAAACCAGAAAATGAGTCAATAATCGTTACCCGGAAAAATCCATAGAAATGTTGCCAGAGCATATAATGCACGCCTTATCTAATTTGTTTAACGAAAATGACAAGAAAATTGCTGTTTTTTTCTTCTTGTTTGCATTCATAGGGCATGTATATGTCTGGTCTTAATTAAATGCTTGCCATTAGATTATCATTCGTATTGAAGTACATAACTTATTGATTGTATCCTATCCACCAAAGTTAATACAATTTGCTCTCCATTTTATTTGTTTTATTTGCCGTAACATTCCTCTCTATTCTGGTTCAGCAATCCTCCTAGCTTCAAAAACCCACCCACAAATATAAAAATTGCAGCTGGAGACCACTGTCATGCAAGAGTATTAGTGAACCAGCACCATCCAAATAGTAATCGGTTGAAAATTATAACATACCGTGTTTAGTTAGACAGACAGCTAACATTCCCTTATCATGTAAACTCCAAAAGTAAAATTTCCTTTTTTCCTACTCACGATTTGTACTACACTGGCAACACATTTCCTTTCCGCAACAGTTCTTGCAAACCAAATGATCGCTCTTCGCTACGTATCTATAACGTTTGGTCCTTTGAATTCCTATGGATCTATAGTCGCCGGTGAGCGGATTTAAAATCCTATTTCTGATGAATTACTTCCTTTACTTAGTTTTTTCGTAGACATTCCCTTGAAAAGGGTATTTTTAAATACATCATAAAAATAAACAAGCCAAACTGTATGCTTATTTGTTCTCCCGTGTTTCACTCGTAATCGTTTTTTCGTTTGAAGCATGGGAGTGTAAATAGTAAATAGAATCCATTTTAGAGGAGGCTAGGCCGCTGCTAGTTTTTTAAGTGCTCTCGTCAAATCACAGAACCATCAACAATGAGCATTGTCTAAAATGAAACTTTATTTCTCCGTTTTCCATAGTTCTATGAAGCTTACCATAGACGATATTGAGACTGTATAGTAACCTTCTTCAAAATTATACCTTGAATATCGGTTCGGCCGCCCGAATACTAGGCATCTTCTTCTCATGATGAAATATTTTATGCATAACGCTGCTGACCTATACATGCAAGGGAACAACTATTTAGTCGTATTAAATCAGTATACCATGTGAAGGAATAAACTACACTGATGCGCCTGACGTGTCTCTAAACATCATCAACTTCAATTTACAAAAATTGAAAATGAAAAGATCGGCTAACACCTGAGAAGGAACCATACATTTGATTTCAATACATGAGTGTTACATATATTCTCTTCTCTATTTAAGACAAGAAATTCGTTACGAAGAAAGCTTTTGTGTTGCCTATCAGTATCGATGGAGGCATTCATTGTTCTTGGTATTAATGATATTTAAAGACGGAGAAAAAGCGAAAGAAATTTTTAAGTGTTCCAGTTTTTTGCATTTACCCATTTCAGCAATTGCTTGGGAATTCGTGTACACAAAAATATACACAGTTTCTGATTGAGAGACTCTTGAGACGAATGTTTTCTCCGTTCTTTATAACTCTCTCAAGTAGACAAGTCAAGCTACTCGTCTGACTTTCTATTTCAACACTTTCTCTTTTCCCCTACCAGTGTGGTGGAATTTAGATAATTTTCTTCAGGGAAAAGGTTACCGGGGATAATAAATGCTACATTTCGTTCTAATATTGCCGTACTCGTAATAAATCTCAGTGGCCGATTCAACTTACTTGGAGATTTGCAAAGTCAACTTTCATTTGAAACTAGTTCCTTGTGATAAGTTAAAAATAAAAAGCTTTTGTTTTGCTGGGAAAGTACAAAAGAAAACAATTTTTTTCAGTATTTTTCTCTAAAATTCTTTGAGAAAAGTTGGAAAAATGAGAAAGGAGAAGGAAGTCGTAGGATGTATCGTAGAAGTATTTGGTGGTAGTTGATCGTTTTTTGTATGAAAGAAATAGTATTGTGTAAGGTAAGGAAAATACCTTTTCCCTCTTCTATACTTTTTTACCAGTTTTAACAGAAAGGTGGAACTGGGCGGATGAGTCGAGTCCCTGAGTGGGAGTGAATAAGAGTGGCTAATGTAAAAAAAGTCAGTTGAGATTTTAGCTGTTTTTTCCTGCTAATTTTTTCTATCTTTATCAGACAACATCAACTAATACAAAAGGAGTGCTACAAAAAACATTCCGAAACATCCGGGCTATTTACACAAAAATTTATAGCGGCGAGGGTCTTTTAAGGCGGGTTGAATCACTTCCCATGTGTAATCAAAAGTGCAGCCTGACAAAACCTGCAGAAAACAATGAGTATAAGGGGGTTATTTAAATTATTTTTCCTGTTTTAACGAAGTTTGTCACATTGCATAGTAATTAAACTGGGTATTTTTATATACTATTCAAAACAACCTGCTTCCTAATCCACGACCAAAGACTTCAAAAAAACCTAACCCATTCCCATTATATGAACCTACAAACGATTTCATATCGAAAATGTAGCTGAAGTCAGACCAAATAGCTTTGGTACAGGCCGACGGTTTAGCAGGTCAAATAGCCGACAGGCCTGTATGTATTCATGGATGATGGAATACCTAAAACCGAAAACTTCGTACTCCCTGTTCAGTAAGGAATTCAGTTGTTCCGAGGCAAATGGGTGACATCACGAATGAACAGAAATTGTATGAGATCTAATCCGAATCTTTCTTAAATTTTCCCCCTGCTTGATGTTTACACTATGTCTTTCCTCTCTGATGGAATGCAATGATGATGTTATCTTAACTTGTTCACAATGCATTCGTTTTGTTTTTTGCAGAGTACAACATGTGTATCTGTATGTTTGACTGTTGTTTTTTTGTTCCTCCGCACACTCCCACCAAACAGCAATGTAACGTTGCAATATTTTTAAGTAGCCAGAAACCTTGCGTCCATGCAGCAATCCGGGTTACTGTTCTCTAGCACACACATCTCTTTTCTCGCTCTACCTTCTGGCATAATATTTTGGAAAAGGGGGAGCAGCGAGCTGCTTTGTTAATGCCGTGTAAGTTATCTTCCTATCTGATGGTTGCATGCACAACAGCAGCAAACCTCCAAAATATTATGTATAAAAGACTGTGACATTCTCCTTAAAGCTCTCCTCGTGGTGAAAGTTGTCGTGATAGTGGAGAAAGGGCTCAGTCACTAAACATCTACTTAGCCACGTAGAGCAAAGCTTGGTTCTAATAGCCCCAAACATTTAGACTCCACTTGTTAGATAATTATTAATGTTTCCCGAGCAAGTTAATAAGACGAGTGTGAATATGATAATGGGGCATTGTGAGGGAACAGAGAGAATGACAGTGCGCTCCCTTACGAATCCAAAATGCGAATAAATGGAAACGAATGAGGGAAATAAATTTGAGCAGAGTGGTGCTGGTGGTGGAGAAAGTGGACTGATTGCTAGGTGGAATGAGAGACAAGGGAAATAAAGGGAGTAGTGCTGGTAACGTTATCAAGACTGGTATTGAGCCAACTGATAATGGATATTCGATCAAATTTAGCAACGTGAGGATGAGCAACCGTGGTAGTAGCAGTGGTCGTGGTGGAGAAACTATCAATAGTTTTCATGGTCGATTGGTGGGAAGCGTTGCGAGTGCGATTGGGAGCAGTACACAAATGAAAAACATTAGGAGGAATAGTGACAAGCTAGACGAATGCCCACCTGATGATGAGGGAGGCTGGAGAATGACGTCTAATAGTCTGAGAACTGGTAGCAGCTCTGTGGGACATTCTCCTAAAAAAGAGAGGGGGTCGTTGACGAACCAACGTCTGGTGGAACAGCGGAAGGAGATAGTGGACCTAGTAGATCAGGGCGTGTGGCACCATTCGTCAGTAGGCCAACACACGGAAGAGGTAGAGGGTCCGGAGGAAAAACAAGCATCAAAAAATAATCAAAGCTCGATAAGTGGCTTATTGAGTGTACTCAGTGGAACAGGGTTTTCAATTAGTGGTGGCGGTGCTAATACAACTGGTGGTGGAAGTGGATCCTTCAGTTTCTTGGGAAGTGGGAGAAGAACAAGAGCAGGATCAGTGAGTGGAAGCACTGTTAAAAACCAAAAAACTGGTAATCACATAACCCTCTTAAACAGCAAAGTGGAGAAAGTTTTGAATTCGATTCCGGGATTGACCCTGGGTCAAGTTCAAGGTGCCCCTGTGGGCGGTGCCGGGGGTGGCGTGGCTTCGCCCAAAACTCCCTCTCCAACAGCACCATCGTCGTCTGTAGCGACATGGGGTCAAGTGAACAACACGGCTACAGCACCCATTGCGGTTGCTGGGAGTGCTTCCGGCAAACATCAGTCGCTTCCCAACTGCAACACGATACCAAACAACAAATCTGCTTTTCATATCACAGTCGTCCCTCAAGTCCAAGTAATCGCAACAAGTGATCATCAAATTCAAAACAACCACAAAATGGCCCAAGAAACTGGTTTACAGCAGGGTCAGCCCCAGAGGAAACACTCAGCTACTTTCTCCACTTTCAAAACAGGATCCGACATGCTCGCTCCAAAACGGCCTCTCAAACTGAAAAATCATTCAATCCATACTCTAGAGCTCTATGATACTCTACATTTTAAAACTTCTGCAACTACGCAGGTAATACTTTGATGTGTCACTTCTAAGATCACTTTCCCCATTAGATGATTACCATGCTACACTCATAACGTTTCTGTTTTCACGATTCATCTTATCTTCAAGTTTTCTCTTACTATGTCCACCACAAAAAAAAAACTGCTCCGAGCTTATTCGCCGTACGAACATTCCCTAGCATTTTTCCAAACAACATTTTTGTCAACCCCGTTCACGTAGCTTAATGTGTGAAGGTTAATTTTCCCAGAATCACAACGTTTTTTCCTCGAGAAGTGGACTACTGTCATCCTTTTCCGCTTCTAATGTGAAGGCGAAAAACTTTCATTTCCTTGTTGTATCTTTTTTTGTTTGGACCATGAGAAAATTCCAAGTGCTTAAACGGGTGTCCAGTAGCATAACCATTTTTCAGTAAAAAACGAGTGCTAACCGTCCATCGAAGATATTTTGTCATGTGGTAGCCCAAAACTCAATTGTAAAGCTACAAGTTTGTTAATAATGAAACAGGTTCTGAAACACAAAAACTAGAAAAAGTAACGAAAAGAGCTTATTTTTTGTCCTTTCTGAAAGATTGAAAAAAAAACTCAATGTATACAATTGGAAAATACTTGGAAGTTAAAAGTAAAGACGGTGTGCAAACTCGAAATAAAGGATCGAAATACCCCATTTCATTCTGATAAAAACAAACTATACAAGGTTAACGTAGAAAATAAATAGGAAGTGCTCTCCAAAAGACTGAATATTTTAAAAGTGCATGCATTTGACATTCATTTTAGAAATCTAATTTAAAGAAAAACCCATGTTTGAAGATTTTTTAATGATTTTCGAAGGAATATAATACAGCTATCTATGCATGGAAAAATGGCAACCGTTTCTGAAATCCAAAGTAGAAAACGATTCAGTTGAATAGACGAGCGATCTTTTGGCAGTTTATAAATTTCTATGAATGAAAAAAAAAGTCTTGATTTTGCTTTTCAATGTATGCATCACCGTAAACAGAGAAGAAATCTTTATTTCCTCGAGACTTCCAGCCTGGTGAATAGATAGAAGAAAAGATTGAAGGATCTGGTTGGGGAATAAATACATAAGTTTGGTTTCGTCGTCAACTAATCGAATCCTTGTTTCTTCCGCGTGAAGTATACGCCAGTGGAATGGAATGTTTGCTGAGAAAGTTTTTTCGCGGAAATTGAAGAAAACCTGTTTCTTGAATTGTTTCAAGATTTGCGTAAAATGATGAATTATTTTCCATGTTTGCCGAAATATTTTCCTCTTTTACTTAGCTCTGTCCGTTACTAATGACAAAGGGAAAAAGTTGTTCATAGTTACCCCAACAGCTTTAGGATGATAGACCACCCACACTTACACCGTCATGGCATGGCACAGTTTGTTATTATTTCTACTTGTGAGCGGTCATCATGCAGTGATTTTTTGTCTTCCTATTTATTTACCTTTTGTCTTTATGGACTTCTTTTTATTCGCGTAGTAAACATTGACCTGGTGCACTTTATCTTCATCAGATGTGTTCCTAGATATTTTTTGAAGGGGAGAAGGATGAGTGTGTGTCGGAAAAGAACCTATATGTCATCATAAGCGCCGGAAGTGTTCTGTGTCCGGGTGGTGTAAAAACACACACTAAAAGGTTATTGGTTGTACCCACAAGGAGACTTGCAAATTTTCTGATTTTTATGTTGTTCGCACTCGCAGCACTACGCGATACAGTATTTTTTTTGTCGCTATGGTAGTAAATGATAAGAAAAAAGACTATTCTAATACATAACAAAGAGATCTGAAGTGTAGAGAAATTAAATTGTGAACCAAGTTTGTCGTGATGCTGTTTATCTTGTCAGTAGGTTGGTTCCACCTTTCTCTTCGCGACATCCTCCGCTGAATATTTTTATTCAGAAGTTCTGGAAGATAAACTACAAAATTACAATTCCATCCATGTGGTTGTTATGCATCCATTCTCATCCTATTACTTTAGCTTGTTGGTCTTTAGTTTATGTGTGAGGCTTTACGTGGGAATGTGGAATGAGACTGTTTGAAGGACTTTGAACTCCTCTTCTTTCATTTCAGAAACGTGACATCAGATTAGGTCAGGATTATGAAGAGAATAGTTTCCGTCTATCGTTTTTACGAAAAACTTTTATGGGCTGAGTCGTACCTACTTTTTTCCCGCAGTGTACAGGATAATCACACTAATTAATTTTAGTGAAGGAGCCATTGATAATCCGATAAACGTTGCACCTTCTCGTGACGTCGTATAATTTGAAACGTAACAACTTGTGCATGAGAAGCACTCCAATTCAGCTCTTTATAGTCGTACCGTCTAGATTCGAGTTCATAATGGTAAAATACCGTCGGGTGTTTTGTCCACGCAGTTTACGTTTCTATAGAAGACAGAACAAAGCGGTGGTTGAAGAATGGTAGATCCAAAGAAAATAGTGAAATGCATCTTCTCTTTAAAATCGCACGCAAAACTTGCCTTTCCTTTTTTTTTAATACTTTCGCTGGCAGATGGGTGTTATAGGGAGAAAACAGTGATGTTTTTCTTGAGACAAGTCACAAGAGAAAATATGACAATAGACGAGTGAACTATACCAAGTGTGAAGAAAGCAACAAGCTTTTTTGCTTTCGTCGACTTTCTTATTATGCATGAAGGCTTACTTGGGTACGCAACACTGCCGATTCGCTGGAATCTCGTTGTACGTGAGGGGTGCTTGGACACGAGTAGGGTCCTAAATACAATACCTATGATCACAATCAGAATATTTTTGTTGGAATGCTACAACTTACAGATGTTAGTTTAAGACATTCCATCCTAAGACTTCAACGAACTTTATGATTCTGTTATGAATGAAACTGTTAAATGTTAAAGTGTATATTGTCTTACTTTTTTTGTACTATAAAACGTCACAATTATTTATAAGGT
>VICI01001942.1:0-19054 GCA_019593645.1 Akabosia matsudoensis | reverse complement strand
ACCTAAAAATGTTGCAAGATATCACAAAAACATTAAGTCAACAGAAAAAATACCTGCCTAATGGCTTATGCTGAAGTACTATCCAATGATGCCAAGTTTGCTACGAATATAGAAATCGGGAAATGTTACGAAGGAAGTTTGTGGCAGTGAGAATTACATGAAACATTTTAAACTCATAATATCATACGCTGTTATATTTTGCCATTTTGCCTTTTGCAGAAACATGAAAACAGAACCGATGTCACAAACAGAAATGAAGCGTATGTAACAATGTTTCTTTGAACAGGTCAAGGATTGGATATTGCGGACTTGATACGCTTGTCCATCGAATCTGATTCAATAATGTAAGAGCCATATTCCAGGCTAACCTCGTTATGACTTTTTAATTGAAGTCAGTTGTACCCTCCAATTTCATGATGCTTATAATATGCTAAAACAACTTAACAGCTTTTTTCATACGACTACTAAAATTAATTTAAAGACCATATCTCAATGTCACATCTGCCGGATGCGAATGTCTCATGTTTGGGAATAGTAAGTTCTGAGGTCCTTACCCAAATATGTAAATTTTCCATTGTTATGGTCTGCATGCATTTATAGTGTTGACCGTTCAGCTACTGTAAGACAGTCAATAATTGTTCCCGACCCATGACCCAACTGATGTTCCATCAGCATCCAACTTCCTATACAGGGACTTAAATATCCTGAAGTACCGCCGGAATCCTGTGTAGCTTTCTGTTCCAAAAGATATATTTAGGTAGGTACAGCACCACTACTGCAAATGATGTCGCTGGAAAATGTTTTGATTGTAAGTACTCATGCATGTTCGCGTTTCGTAAAGTAACCGTGCTTCCTCTTTTGAAACTCAGTGGTTTAGAACATCATTATGTTGAAGCCCTGTGTGGTTACAGCATACTGGCGACAGTCAGACTGCAGTCGACTGGAGTGAATCGATGGTGGAGAAGTTTGCGTTGTAAGAAGTCACTCAAGTAAAAAAAAGAAAAAATCAAGACGGCATGCATGAAGTAATCGTTATGTTAGTGTACAATAGACTACCACAACAAAATATCTGAGAAGTCTTAAATGTGAAAAAAATGGACACAAATCTTGGCTATTTTCGTTTGGACATCGTTTGGTTTGGATTTTCGTTTTCCAAGTTTGCCCACTTTTATTAATAATCAGATGGAGTGGGCGTTGCCTAAATATCAAGAGTTTATTCACTATCACAAAAATCATCAGATATTGTGAATTACACGATACAATGTATAAAATGCTGGTAACATAAATTCTATACCAGCAAAAAGATTTCCCAAGTTGCACACAAGCATTGTGAGGGACATTTTGACAAAACTATGAACATACACTAAGGGTAATAAAGTCATCGCATGCAAACCTGCTAACAAGACATTTATTTTAAACTTTAACGTTTTCATTTGAACTCTACTTACAGTCAGTGTTAGAGATTATATAAATTTTAAATTTTCTTGTAATGAAATGATTCATACGTACTGAGCCATTACTAATTTGTATCTCATGCTTGTAATGACATTCAACATTGGCGATGGGCAAGAGTTGTTTCAAGACAAAAATGTTGATGTTAAAAACACTTCAAGGTATTAGGCAGTGTGAACATGTCCATCTAGATGGGAAAATGTAAAATCATTTCTTGAACGAGGATGGGTTCTTTAAACTGCATAGGGGCTTTCTTTTTTCACCGATAGATGTAAGGGTCAGCCTATAAACGAAGCAGCGGTTGAGTTCTGTAATGTACAAATAAAATTGAATCGTTTGTCAACAGAGAGCGCAGAGCTTTCTATTGCTGAGTTAGAACTTCTAATACAATGCTACAGATTTACTCCTTAAAAGGGAATAACAACATTCCTGATTTGTCTTTGTTGATTTACATTTATCTGCCTGTAGGATCGAATTTCTTGATTCTGCTTACATGGAGTAGCAATATGAATTAGCAGTAGCAATAAAAACAGAATTTTCGTACGCCTACCGATGATAATTAACGTAAAATTATTATTCTTCTCATTTTTATCATTAAAAGAAGGGATATTGCAAATTGTTCGTAAATATTTTATTAGCGAGTCATGATAAGCAATACACCTTAGCAAGATAAGACACCACACCAACTTATATTAGAGGGTTTGAATGGTAGCAGTCCAAATTTTTACTAGGTTTTATTTCATGTCTGAAATGGTGTGGGGAAGTAATTACGTAATTAGTATCATTCTAACCGTGTTTATGATAGTGGTCTTCCTATCTCTGCCCATCTACATGTTGATGAAAATCTTCTGCTTTTTTTACAAAACATTGCGAAAGTAAAAACTGCGTAAGTTGAACAAACAATGCAGCTCGTACAGCTCCCACAGCGAGTTTCACGTACAAAAAGTGAGCAACAAAAGAAGAGGGGCAAAATTCTATCTAGAAAGCAGTCTCCCTTTTGTTGCTCACTTGGTTTCTGTTCAGGTCTTGTTATGTTAGATGGTTGGAGGAATGAGACATATGGGGCAGGGAAAGAAACAGTTTTTTGGGAGTTGACGGCACATGATGGATGGGTCCTCCGAGGAAAGGTTGACTCGTACATTCAATCCCTGCAAATTAGAGAACATCCAACCATTCTAATCATTCGACAAGACAATTCTCTTTCCAGTACGGCTTATTCTCTACCCGGCTCCCACCGTCACCCTACCTTTACTCTAACACACAGGCAAAACTCACAGCTTCTCCTACTGGATTCTAGGAGCTTTTATCGTAATCTTTTTATCGCAATCTTTTTATAGCACTCTTTTTATCGCAATCTTAATATCGTCTGATCAGTTTATCCTAGGGTAGCATTATCGCAAATCATTTTTTCGACAAGACAATTCTCTTTCCAGTACGGCTTATTCTCTACCCGGCTCCCACCGTCACCCTACCTTTACTCTAACACACAGGCAAAACTCACAGCTTCTCCTACTGTTCTTGTCACCAAAACTTTTATATAAAAAGGAATATTTGCGACGACAACGGGTGCATTCCTGAATATTGTAATACTACTTTATATGAAAATACCCATTACTCTCTACGTAAAATGTCCAAAAATTCCTATTTTAATATTTAATACATATCTTCCAGAACCTATATATCTCAAGTAATTTCCTTTTTCTCACACATACTTTTCAACCTCTATCCTCGTTTCTGTTTTCAGAATAATTATCACCGATTTTTGCAATTTTTAACTGCAATTGTTGTCCACAGTGCAGCTGGTCTAAGGATGCTAAATCAATTGTACTCTTTACTCATGCATATTTAAAATGAATACATAGGCTCTTTGATCATCTCTACTACTTCATTATGAGCGATACTTGATTTTTTAAACTCGTCGTGTTTAACGCTTCTCACTGTCGAATCTTCTTACAGCGGTACATTTTTATCGGCGAAACGATAGATGGGAAACGTATTACAAGAGTTTAGAAACCGTATCATATATGTACATGTCGAGTTGTTTCGTGTTTTTATATGATTAATTTGTTGCCGGTTTGCCCTTCAATAATAGTAGTTCTTCGAGCAATATCTTCTTATACGGTGTTGTTTAATTGACAAGCTCAAGTAAATGTTGTATAATCCATACTACAGGCACTTCTCAATGGTACCTTCGTACTCTTACAGGGAAAAAATTGTATAAATTCATTTTAACCTAATTACACATTCAGCCTTCCTGTACATCTGACTTCTCTAACTCTCAACTCTCAAGCAGATACCTTACAACTGATAACTGTGTGCGTCAAGACAGCAATAATTAATTAACTTTTTTCATTCAAAATTATAATTCTGCATTGTGTCTGGTAACCTCCTTTCCTTTCAATCATGCTACGGAGTTTACAGATGCATCTGCCAATAAAAAGACAAGAACAGTCTGGCTCCCATGAAATCGCCTTACGAAAAAAACAAAGGAAAAGAACTTTAATGGTGGGCAGTTTTAAATGAGAACTGAATCTAATCAAAATCATGTCATTTTCCTTTTCGGGGTGGAGAGGTGGGCTTACGGATCTATTTATCTGTCTGGAAGAATTGTACATGGCATTTTAAAAATGAAAAATTACTTTAAGGAATCAGTAATGCCAAACTCCAAAATTTTTAAGCGTCTATGACTTCTGTTCGAAGCGGATATACAGCCTGTGGAAATTGTAGTGAGTGATAAATAATTTTTAAAAGTGTAGCAACAAGTATACAAACACTCTATGATGGGACTTACTGAAAGGTGAGTTCGCTCATCATCACTCTTTCTTGATGAATGCTGGATTGGATGTTTTTAAATCACGGTGTACGTTACTCTGAATAAAAGCTGGCTGTGAGCACTTCAAAAAAATCAGATACAACTCCTCCAAATCAGAAAACTACACATTGTACTGCAAACTTGGCAATTTTTAATTCATCAAACAATTCAAACATGAGGATATAAACCCAAAAGTTCCCAATATTGAAAAACTCAGTTTTATTGGTTTCTACTCTATTACATGTTTATGAAAAATATGTTACGACTGATTAATGGTTACAAGCAAGAAAATATTAAATTGTGTTGAATCGAACGTAGTAAATATAAACTTTTATTGGAAATGCCTGAACTAAAATTGTTTCTTTTTTATTTTACGATTTTTTCTACAATTTAGCTCACGTCAATCACTCAGTACTTTGTTCCATGCCTGCAACTACATTAAATTAAATTAATCATTTCCTAAAAAATAGACAGAGTTTTGAAATGCTTACTTAATACATAAGACCGTAGCACTATTGTTTAAGATTGCCTGACCCTGGGAGTACTCCCAAGCCTGGCCTGACCTTAAACGTCGTCAACTAGCGGTCCAAAATCATACCAGCACCATACCTTTAGCTACATTTGATGAATTGAATAAATACATAATTTGCCTTCCACTACTCGCCATTGATAACTGTTGGCAAATTAGTTTCATTACGTAGTAGCTTGAAGTGTACTGGGGTAATTCAAAAAGAAACAATAAAAGTGTCGGACAGTAAACAGCTCGTGCACCTACAGTCTCTGAAGCCGTGAAAAGACCGCTACCAGTATCACAGCAGGAAGCTTGTTATCGCCTGCTGTGTGGTGCCTTAAAAGACTAAAATGACTCTATTATTTTAGATCTCCTTGTTATGCTCTTCCATTATGGAAAGTTATTTCTCGACGATTTCATTCATGCATTTTTGAACACCTTGTTGACGTTTTGAATGAGCTGGGTAATATAATATTACGAAATGGTGGATGCTTGTAAGATAAATTCTTTGAGTAAATACCTGCTGGAAGTAGGGGAATCTCTAAATCTAGAAGGAAGTTGATGGCTCCAGCGATATATGTTCATTCATAAAGTAAAGCAAAACAGCTCGTAAAAGCAGCAGAAAACTAGGATTCATTCAGGTATTTGTTATCTGTGTTTGATCTATTTCGTGTCTTAGACCCTCTTTGCGTAAGACTAAGGATCAGGATCCCTGAATGGAAATGTTTGACATCTTACTTGTAAAATACTCAAAACCTCTTGTTCTCCACACCTGAGACAGTCCAGATTATAATCGCTGGATATTCATTCAATACTTCTGATAGTGAATAACACAATTGTGCACTTACGTTTTATTTTCCTAAACTCAACTGAACAACAAACAAAGAAATGCAGTTTTTTAGCAACCTATATGATCTCCTAATGGAAAAGCTTTAAATCTAAGGCACGAATCATGAATGACACATACATTGTTGTTCAAAGTCAGTAATAATTGCTGTCCCAAGTTACCGCTATTCGCAATATCTACTTAAGATTGATTTCTGGAGTTCAAAAACGGCCAATTAACATGTCCACATGGTTTACCCCAAAATCTGAGACGATTCTACGTGAGTGCAGATTAATTACACGTGGTCTCAAGTCTTTTACTCTTTGGCATCATCAATAAGTATCCATCCGTACTCTTTCATAATTACTCAAGCAGATGTACAATTTAGCAGAAAAGTGTGACTAGTTCATGCCCATTATGCTCATCAGGATGGGACGGGATCAAAGTCAAGAAATAAAAACAGGAAGGAGATATTTCTAGACCATATCAGAAGATCCATCAAGAAAGGTTCCTTACTATACGTGACTTCATCTGTGAATGGGAAAAGGGCTCTCACGATTTTACGGGAGTCGTATGCCAAGCTTAAGATGGCAGAGGACTACGTAATAGCCCGAATGAAGTGAAGGTCACAGTAGGGGGTATGTTTTTCACACAGTGTTTTTAATTTAACACGTTTCTTTCGCCACAAAGTAGCTAATAAGCTGACTCAAGTCGCGTTCCCCATTGTCTCGACAATGGCACGAGCTTTCTCGCTTTCAAAAGGAAATTATGAGAATTTTTTTCGCTCGCACTACAGCTGAACAGCAACTATCCACTGTGGTGCTAGTTACGTAAAATTTATAATGAGAGAATCATCCTAACTCTAAGAAGCAACGGTAATTTCCTGAGTTCATGTGTCACAGCATTTGNAATTATGAGAATTTTTTTCGCTCGCACTACAGCTGAACAGCAACTATCCACTGTGGTGCTAGTTACGTAAAATTTATAATGAGAGAATCATCCTAACTCTAAGAAGCAACGGTAATTTCCTGAGTTCATGTGTCACAGCATTTGCCATTAACTGACCATCGATGAGAGATGACATATTGACTTAAGACTTTTCTTGTTTTCATTAACTTCATTTTCATGAGTTTTATGTTTCTCATTTCTAAAGTTTTTGCATATCATAATTTGAAAGTGCAGTTCTAGGACTCCAAGCATATATTTTTATCCGTGAGTTCTATTTATGCCTTCTTGTAGGAATCAGAACATGATACGTTGTGTAATACTAAAGAAATAGAAGTTACTGAGATTTAGGTCATCATCTCGATGCATTTAAAACTTGCATCCATTGAGACTTCTTAAACCTAATGCATAAATTTTCTTCCTGTATTGCATAACCATCAGGAAAAAACACTAGATATGGATATAAAATGATCGATAAAGATTTTTCTTGGGCTAATTTGACAAATTAATTTGTTCCTAACTTGCATTCATGTAGGTATGCACACTGTTATTAATTTTTAACAAGTCTAAAATCGAGAACTATATCGCATCATTACTGCATTCGGTTGATTGCGGGACGGGCCTCCAAAATATTAGTTAATGACAAGCGACTAGTCACATGTACACAAGCCTTTTACTTTGCTGTATGAGACATTTTTTACTTCCCACGGTTCGATCACCTTGATCGGGTGTATGCTCGGACTTGACTTCGACACTGGAAAAGCCTTTCAAGCGTCTCGGTAGTGGGGGATGATGAAGTGGGACCATGATCACGTCACCAAAAAACACCGTCACTAGGAACTCGGTGGAATGCGCATAGCATAAAAAAATGCACTTGCAAGGGCGAGTAATGAATCAGGCTCCCGTTGTACTGGCAGACTTGCAAGTAGGATTTGTCAGCACGACTATGCAGTTTTGCTCAAGTCCGGATGTGTGTTATGATTTGGAGGCTGAATTTTTTGCCGTAAAGCCTGATCCAGCCCGACCTACACGAGCCATCGTGGTAATCACATACAAACACAATACTACCTTTTCCCTTGGGTTTTCCTTCATTAGCTTCACCTTTTGTTTCAATTACCACAAACAGGTATACACACACGTCTAAGATAAAGAAAAGCCAGAAGATATGGACAGCGACGATGCATAAAATCTTTACTAGGTATGTATAGACACATGCAAGGTTTAAAAACACCTTTACCATGTGTAGATACATAAATTTGGAGGCTTTAAAACATACGCACTTAAGTTACGCATTTATGCTAGGCAGTCGTATTATGACATAAATGTGTCACCACATCAAAAACACTGGAAAGGTAACAATAATAACTGTCACACAGGGAGAACTCTTCGTACTTAGTTGACGGCTCCATCATACAATCCATGAATATTTCATGAGTTGTGTTGGGAGTTTGAATCTTTATATAAACTGAGTAAACGTGGTTTCACAATTAGTTGAGAAAGCTAAGTCAGCAGTAAAACAATTAATGAAACCGCTCACTGGAGTAACGACAAACGAGAATATTTTCAATCAGTGTTTGCATCCAAATTTGTGGCACACTTTAACTGTGCGTTCAACTTTACATATATTTTGTTTCGTTAAACATTTGAGAGGTCGTTTGAAAACGCGAAATTGCGTCCAACTCGTGGAAAGTGACAACTCGCGTGTAAACAATATTTAAAATTATTCACAGTGCACCAAGAGGTTTGTATGAGATAACAGGAATAAACAACGATGGAACCACGTTTTTCCGGTAAGCTTAACTTGTTTTGAAACCTGGATCCAGATCACTACTGAATCCCTTAAGCTTTCCACGCATAGTTCCCCAAGCTTGTGAATCTGAAAAGAAATTTTCATTTTAAATCGCTAAAGTCACATTGTCATATTATCCGTCAGCATAAACTTTAAAGCATCGAAAAAAGGTTACTGGACCTACTTCTTTTCGTCACGAACCATGGGTGTTCTGCTACAGATCTAAAGTTTTTCTTTTGTAAATAACAGCGAAGGATAAAGACACCATTAATTTCTGTCCACGATTTCTTTTTACATCTGGAAAGGTTTTATGATAGTGAGGAAAAGTCAGTGTGGATCTCGTTGCATGAAACATGATTAGCTAGTGAATCTACGGCCCATTTTTGTAGGGTTTAAGTTGAAAGCGAAAAGATGCGACAACAATGCAAAAGACACCAAAACTATATAAAAAATCAGCCTAGACCATTCAAGTTCTCTACGTTTCGTTTCTGTTCATGCTAACATCCATGATAATGATAACAAAAGCAAAAAAAGTAAATTTTTTGGGCACTCAGAATACTCAGCGATCAGAAAATCCTTTGTTATAAATTGTATGTAACTGAAAGCAATAAATCAATCATTAAGGAATTGTCAGTTTTCAACTTGAGTTTTTCCCTATATTATTATGCATGCATTTGCCCTGTGATACTTACATTGAACTTTTTAACGGAGGAAATGATTAAATAACGTCGATTAGTTGGCAGACCATGTAACTAATTTTGATCCATTTTTTTAGGTTGCACTAAATGCTAACCTTATGGAAAGGAATTTTGCGAGGAACGAAGGAAAACAACTTTGTTAAAATAGCATTGCTCATATCGTAGCCGAAACCAAAATCAAGGGGACAGATTTAGCAAGCAATAAACAATCAAGATGTCACAATCATCGTCACCATCTTCAATGGACCACCTCGAGAAGCAACAGCAGTCGCCACATCTACATGAAAATGGAATGTATCATTCGTTTTCCCAATCACAAAACAATGGAACTATAGTGCTGGCTACGAAAAGCACTCCGATTCCCCTATCGCCATGCTACCAGGCTGGCTCTTCCACTAGTCCATGTAGAGATATGTCTAGCCCTAATCAAAATTCAATGACTCCAACAACACAATCATTTTTAGCCTCGAACCATCTGGAAAAGTGTAATATATCTACCGCTGTCTCAAGTAACAGCAGTAGTAATGCCGCTTCTGTCATCACCAGCACTATTAACGGACTTATGACTCCAATATACTGTGACTCGACGTCCGTCCGCTCTCAACATCCGCTTATGGAACATCACGATCACATCAACCATCTAAGGTCAAATAGTCCACTTGGAGGGCATTCCTTGTATTCCAACAGCATCCCTGTCACAACATCGTTTGTTTCTGGAATGCCAGATTATCTTCATGTCTCCTCTGCGTTCATTCAACATGGTCACTTGCCCAGTGCTGAGTGGATCGCTGCAGAAAACGGGGATACAAGTTCAATCCTGGCTGCCGCCGTGGCAAAGGCGGAATTGGATCCGATGTCGTACCCTTTTCAGTCAACATCAAATTCCAATGAAGCTCACCAGCGAGGTGTCATCGCATCTGGAGTAATAAACGGCAACATTCAAAATGGAATGGATCACTGGGTCACATGGACGAATGCTTCTATGGGGGGCAATGGAGATCACCATTCGGGAGATGAAGTATCGCAAGGTCACCACTTACCAGACTCCATAGATAGTAGAAGATCCCCTAAAATGACGAGCCCTGTGAAATCAACACAGCAACAACCTACTTCTTCATCTACAAGTGGTAAGTTCCAGTGCACATGACACATGTCACTCCTTTTACAATTTTGACCATTCCATCCACATCTAAAAAACTTAAAGCCCGATAATGAGAAATTGAAGCATAAGAAAAACAGTTTTGTTAATTGTTACAAGATCATTAATAATTCTTCCGCTCGGCAAGGGAGTGTTTTTCTCTCACGAAAGAAAGGAAAGTTTACCCAAAGATGCACTTTTGTGGTGCATTCATTAGTACACTTCAAATGTTTGTTTCATTGCAACGCTTGCATCTTCGATACAGCTAAGCTTAAATGAACAAAACAGAGATGCGTAAGCATATAACTATTACAGAGCGCGTTTCTGTTACACCTATAGCATAACCAACTTGTCTTGCAAGTTTTTGGTTGAAGATAGCAAGACTTTTTGCCTGATCTGTTTCCTTTTCCTTTCAGGCCTATGCCTAGCCAACAAGGACAAGATGCTCATTAATTACATCTCTTAGGAAAACTGCTAATAGCTCTTGTCCTCGTTCTTTCCTCTCTCGAGAAAACGTAATTTCTTCAATGGAAATGCATTTTATTGCATTGCGATTGAAAAAAACATAGAATATAATTATCCCAACTTTTTTTGCATGCATTACTCCATATAACATACTGTTTAGCTGAATAGGAGAATGAAATGTAGGTAGCATACAATTTTGTTAAAACTGCCTACTCAAATGCTCAATTGTCTACCCACTTTTTATTACGTTTTAACCAACTGCTATCTTTAATAGTTGGGAGGAATTGTCGTGTTTATATCAATGCAAAAACACGTGTAATATATTCCGACAATGTTTACTAAAAAGCAGTCTGTAGGCGTATTTATATCCAGATCAACAATTATCAATCGAATAATAGCAAAAATAATTTACATTTAATTATTTTGTTCGCTTTCGAAATAAACGCAAGCAAGCACGCACTTTTCAAAGTTATTTTTTCTTAAAGTGTGTGTGTGCGTACTTCTAGAAGGAAGTTTCCCCACGCATGTCTACATTTCCCCCAATCCTACGATTTCTCACGCAATTCCGTCTTATAATATTCTGTTGTACCACATATCTTCACGAACATGAACATTTCTTCGTATTCATGTACAGTAAAACTTGTTTATTCTTGTTGAAAATCAGCTACTGACCAATCACTGCAAAGTAGATAATCACCAGAGCTTTTGGGGTTTTTTGGTTTGAAAAAGTATGGAAAACAAAGTAAAAATCAATGTGAATGCACAACAAGAAAAACTCTTTATCATTCACGTCTAGAAAAGTTTACATATCAAACTCAGCGCACGTTCTTCATTATGTATGGGTAGACAGCAGTCTTGTTCTATTGTTGTATGAATTGCGTGTGATTACAGGTATCACGTTTGCTTCGAAATTCATATTAGCATATGAGCAATACACGAAATAAATGCTATGAATCCACCATGAGCTAATACTTTTGTGGTTTTAGACTTCTCAGAAAAGATTTTACGCACTTTGACGTGCACTTAGCATCCCATAGTTTGTGTATAAAAGTTATAAAAGAACATATAATATGTTTATATTCTGGTGACTTCGTTGGTAAAGCTTGAAATAATTTTGGTAGTTATCTCGGAAGACAAAAATTGGTGGTTTGCGTGACTCGATTAGAAAATTCTGTCAACCTTCCCACTACTTTTCATACATGAAGAATTGTAGATTTATCGAGGGGGGACAAACTTGCTTTTGCCTAATGTTCGCAACTTGTACACAAACAAGTCGGAACCCAAACGGGTTGTGGAGATTTTAGGCTGCTATCTACATGCTTGTTGAATGTATAAAAAATAATTATTACAAACATGTAATTTGGACATTACATATAGTTCATGTTTACAAAATAAGTTGTATGGAATATGAAAATGAGCAATGCGAATATCTGGGCTAAAAATGTATTGTTTTAAGAATTATAGTACATTAAGCTAATAACATAATTCCTTTTACTTTCTAGAAACCCCTGATCATCCAACGAAACGAGCACGAACTGCATACACAAGCGCACAATTGGTGGAGCTCGAAAAGGAATTCCACTTCAATCGGTATCTGTGTCGACCTCGCCGTATTGAGATGGCGGCTATGTTAAACTTGACGGAACGCCAGATTAAAATCTGGTTTCAGAACCGTCGAATGAAATACAAGAAAGAAACAAAGGGTTCATCTACTCCAACAAAATCCGGCTCTGTCTCTCCAGGTGACGGTTCTTCCCCTAGTCACCCATCTACATCAACGCATTGCGACAATGCTAACGGAATATGTGGCGGCAGTAACAGCTCAACCTGTGGAAGTTCTCACCATGGTGCAGTCCTTGTGCAAGCAGCCTCTCGTCAACATGAAAATGCTTCTCCAAATGATTGCGCCGATTCCAATACACTTTCAGTTTCAAATGGAGGCAATATGAATGATTTGATGTGTAGCAATGGTATCGAGTCCAGAGCATCTACCTTTGAAATGCACGAAGAACAGATGGACTCTTCCAGCTGCAACAACACCCCACCAAACCTGTCATTGATGTCAATGTCAACGTCAACTTTGGGCTCTGTGTCAACAATATCTGCATCTACAACAACAGCAACGTCTTCTGTTCTCTTCCCTTCTGTATCCAATAATGGACCGGTATCCCAAGTCATGTGTGTAACGCCACCACCCTCTGCATACAACAGCAAAATGGCTGACACAACAACTTCTCCTGATGAGTGTGAAGAAGAAAACTCTTGTATTAGTTTAAAGAGCTACCAAGTTAGCTCTCCTATTAATCCCCACAGAGTCCAACAGAGGAAACCACGGGATTCATCGGGATTTTATGAAGATTTTAACCGTAGCAGTAGTACAAATGAGCTTAACAGCGGATATGCATCGCATTCCTTTGCCTCTACTGAGCTCATCCATAATGCCTCCTCCCCAACTTCCTCATTTAATTTTCTCAATAGTCCTCCCGCTCAACAGCATCACATTCTAGATCCCATTGATAGACCGATAAATGAGCTCCATGTGAAAATTCCAGATTGTGTTACATCACCCCAGCAGCAACGTTATCAAACTTTTGGAGTGAATAGCAAGAACATGAACATGGGTCACCAACAAATTCAAACTCCTCCACCCAGCTACTATCAGTATGTTTCCGACTATACTCCTAGGTACTCTATCTATCCAACTGATTCCGGAATTGAGATGAATCCAAATGGATTGCTGACAACCTCATTCCACAATTATGTCCAAAACTCTGGTGATCTTGATAGTAATGTTCAAAGTTCAAAGTACAACAATTTTCATCCCCAATACTTTAGTTCTCCAATTACAAACAGCGAAAGACTACCCCCTATTGGCTCTCCGACTTCAGCTTTTGAAAGCGTCAATCAAAGAAGTAACGGACTCCCAACAAACGGTATGAATCGTTCGAATGCGTACGATTTCTCCGCGCAGTGTTCTGTGAACAGTCCAATGTTTCCCTATTATACACACGAAACAGGAGAAAATTTCAAACATTTTAATTCACAAAATTTACTTTGGAGCTCAATGCGACTACAAGACTGTGGAGCTCCTGGTGTCAACCTAGTTTCGGAAGTCAACATTGACGAAACTAACGCGCAAGTTAATGAAATGAATCAAGAGACTGCTACTTTAATGAATTTGTGAGATCTAACTTAACATTTTAAACATTTAGCTCCAATTTTAGGTAGCTGTTACATGCTATGATATTTAATTAAGGCCATTTTCTTCCTATTTCGTTTGTAAACATAGTATGTAAGTATCAAATTACGTAACATAAAATATTTTTTAAAGCTAAAATGTGTGTACGTAATTTAAAAATAAAAATACAGAATGTGATATCGCTATTTCTCACCTGGTTTACGGATTGCATACACTTATTCAAACAGTCCAATCATAATCATAACCATTTTGCCGTAAGAAGAGTTAAATTACAACATCCGACAGATCGTAATGTTTACGATTACTGGATGCTTCGCAGGGAATGTTTTGAATTTTTCGTTTATAACTAAAAACGTAATGTCAAAGTTAACGGGGTTATTAATGATGCACAAATATTCATATACATATGGTTTAGGGAAAATTTGATTATCGAGTTTGTTAAAGGAAGTAGAATGGGTTTGCTCTTGGCAGCTATCTATAGTATACTGGTTTTGTTGACTTCCTCATTTCCTCTACCAGTATTAGTTAACTTCACAACGTAGACACTACATTCCATGGAATCGACACATATTTTACTTTCCCAATACGTTTTACATTTTTATCAGTACTTCAGTAGGATCTGGTAATGTGAAGGTCTAAAATATACTTGCATAAGTGTTATCACTTCACTCGTCCTACCAGTTCTATTAACTCTTGGAAAATTTTGTCGGTAACTTTTCGTTTCTCTTCATATCAACAGGAGTATGCATAGTTGGAGAGGTTCGGAAAAACTAGCAAGAAGAAAACAGACAGTTTTGGTGAAGTTTAAAAGCAGCAACTAACTCGAAAAGTGAGAGGCTTTTCCGCAATCGTCCTTATCAGGTAGTATTTCCTGAACTCTCCATCAATATGTAAATGAACCAATCAGGGATGCAAATTCATGCAAAGAATTTAATTTCCCCTTTCGTTCCTTTCCATTCTAAGATCCCGTTATATGGGTACGTCTCTGTTACAACCATCGCAGTTTACGTAACCTATTCAGAAGGAAGTGCAAAAATAGGCAGAAAAGAGCCACGGAGGCGAACGCGATCTGCTTTATGGCTTCGACGTACTGGTTAAGTTTGGAAGTTGGCCGGAACCCAATGGGACGGATAAGCAGGAAGTCAAGGATAGTAATCATCCAAATATTTACATTTACAAATGGCTGAAAAAATGTATTTCCTAAATGTACGACTTCAAATGAGCTTTTAAATTGTTATGCGATGAACTTGATACACTTACAGCGCTGTACATGAGACGATACTAGTGTTTCACGTTTCACGCAAAAACTAAATCATCGGCAGCATTTCAAATCATGGTTAGGGCAAACAGTTATCTGACTTGAAAACCCAATATGGTATGAATTTTTGAAAAAATCAAATCCAGGTGAGCAAAGAAAGGATACAAATATTTGGTAATAAGTAAGCATGCCTTTTACTCATCTCGTTTATTTGAAAGGCCCTACAACATTGCGTGATTTCCTTTACGTGGAGCTACCACTGGGGACAAATTTTCATTGCATTGAACATGAACGTGTTTATGAGTAAACAAAAAAGTGCTATTGTACAGGTTCTGTCCAAAAGACTCTTATCAAGCTGTGGCTTTTTGGCACAAATCGTCATTAACGGCAGCCAGATAACATTCGAAATTCTTTGTGTTGAAAGTGAACCGCACGCATTGACTTTGCACAATAACTCAGACTTAAAGATGAGACTTTTTCAGTAATAGTGAAGGTAAACTGGAACCATTTATTCGACTTCCAATGAATCGAAATAACCATTCGAGTTGTCTTTCGCTCTCATTGTGCGAAATGTAGAGAACACACATAACACGGAAAAAATTTAAGTCATTATTATTATTATTACTTTAGCACATTCTCTGCGAGAGAAAACTGCTCGCGAGAAGAGAGACAGATAACACCAAAAATATACGAAAAAGGCGAGAAACGTCGAAGAAAAAAATGGAAATGAGAAAAAATGCACTTCATTGGGAGCAAATCGAACGAGAGGGCGAGATAAGAAAAAAACGAAGGGTTTCCTCTCATTCCACCGTTCTTTTCATATCCTCATCCTCAATTGTGAAGTGGTAGCTATGTGTGCTCTTTCTATTGACACTAACTTTACCGCAGCTAAAACCCTTGTGTGGTGGCGTAAGATTTTTTGCCTCTATAAAAATAATGATAGCACCATCAGTGAATGAATGGTTTGCATATTCTAGGAAGAAGAAAAGATTCAAGCTCCAAATCAGGAAAACGGTAATAAATGAGGAAAATGCCATGTATGGAACGAGTGAACCGGGCATGTGAAGAGGATGACAGATACAAAGACAAGCAGAGGAACAATGAATTTTGTTTGGGACCTGAAGAGAAAAAAGTATATTTTTAATGAATATAGAATTTGCCCGAGATAAAAAACGTACGCCTTGTTAGATTGCGGAGGAGTGTTCTGTTTTTTTTTCTAGAGTGCCGGTAGGATTGTCATCATTCTTTTTTCCGGTTCAGATGGAAAGAAAGCTATTACTAGAAACCATTACATTACCTGTCGACTCTCCTTTTCGTAGTGCTCATTGATGAAATCTTCTTGTACTCAGGAGGAACAAGGGTGAAGGGTAAAATTTATTGTGACCATAACCAGGAAAAACATATTATATTTAATATTTTGAAGGTTCTGATGCTTTCGAACATTTTAAGAGAACGAGAAGCCGATAAATGATGCCATAATTCTCAAACTAAGTTACAGGAAACTTGCGTATTTAGTAGCTTGCTATCAAAACAAAATTTCTATGAGAGTAATATTTCATATTAGAAGCCATGCGTGCATATCAATAGACAGTGAGAATGGAGAAAATGCAAATTATAGCGTAATGCAAAGTGCTCTTTTAATTTACTAAAAATTGTAATTATGTTTCCTAAAGGTGCGAAATTTAATTTTAAATCGCCAGAAATTGTCCAACCACTAGAAAGCGAACAAATTTATGTGATTCATGGTCATTACAATGTGTTCGATAACAATTTTATTAGAAATCTTAAAAAAATTGGGAAGAAGCCAATACTTCGATATGAATTTTCGTTTAAGAATTCTTAGACTCATTTTTACGATATCTTTATGCAATACATACTATTGGTAATTAATGAAGCCACTCTTTGACAGGTGTAATGAAAACTTACGGGAAAAAATATGTAATAATAGCCTAAGTTATGACATGGTTATCACATTCTGTTCATGATAAGGCAAACAGGAGAGTTTACGCCCAAAACGATGCTACTTCTGGCAAAATACGCTCTCATGCTTATTTCAAGAGTCACAATTCGCCCTCATTGCATTATTTTATTCATGCTTTGGGAGATACCTCAAATGGCAGAAGAGGGACTTCCCTCCAGTGAAGGTTTATTTTGTTACGAAAGTGTTATTTAATCTAACAACGGACTGTTTCAAAGTATATAAGTTGAGCATGTAGTTTTGTACCGAAAGTCATGAGAGATGAGGCTGAATCGGATGAAATGCGTAATCTCATGTGATGAGAAATTTAAGAGCAAAATGAGTAAATCGGAGTGAATTTGTATTTTGTCTTCGCTGAGCAGACTGACGTCTGTCCGTATGTATCTGATACGCCTACGTCATCTGTAGAGGGCAAAATAATAGTAAGTTTTGAGAATGAAATCTTCCATGCAAGGAAATGAGGGATGTTCTATCTAACATGAAGTTTGGGAATGAGGCTAAAAACTCTAATACAGTTATTACACTACATAATATGAATTGTGTATACGTAATAAAGAGAGCGCAGAGGATTTACAAATGGCTTAGTGTCAAAACAGACACTCGTAATAAGGGGCTTGAATGATTGTTTGTCTGGAAGTTGGTGAAATATTTATCGAATTCAAGTTCGCTACGTTCCCAGATATAGCAAGAAGACTCTTTAAAAGGGCAAACTTTTGGACGCAACGGGCTTTCAACAGCTAAACTGCATCAATCCTACAATGACTTGTGTGAAGGTAATTGTGTAGTTACATGAATGTGAAACAATAAAAGTATTAAATTTGCCTGATGCTACCGTAAATGTTCAAAAGAGATTTCTGAAATAGTACTACAGTAGTTTGAAAATTCTTCTTTAAAGTTGAGCTTATATGCCCAACATTTACAAGCTTGAAGATAACATTACTATTTAAGACGAAAATGCTTTTCTACACTCAAGTCTGTGTTATTTTAATATTCTTTGGAAAATTCACATGCACACGAGAACTCAGTTATGCAACAAACACCAATTCGACATATCTATAATAAAGGAAAAATGAAAGTTGTTAAGTAGAATGAGTGTTCCATGTTTTTGTCTGACTCATCATGACTTGCAATATTTCTGCATTATCTGTTGGATTTTCAAAGGGAATGAATAATTCGATGAATGACCTGACTCATGAGATGCGATTGAATCAAAATGAAAATGTAGCGCATTCATGACATATCATGTCACTATACAAATGTTCTTTGTTCGACTATCATTGTGCAACGCTTGTACCTCCTTCTACCAAATGTCTTATCTATTCACACGCCAAATCCGTTTAGTGATGCCGACAAGGAAAAGACTACTGCCCACAAGCGAACAATCATCGTGGTTTGAAAAGCTTCTCGGGTGATAATTCTAAAAATAAGATGAAGATATAATTGTATTCATTCTACGTGTCACGCATTGTCAAAACCCAAACAAACTCTCATCAGAATTTACCGCATTCATATGTAACTGAAGTAGAAAATTGATTTGTCATAACTTCAAACTTTGTAAATGTGTTGCGTACCACATACAAGATACTGAAAAAATAAACCATATTATATTGTGTACCGTGTCTAGTTCATGGCAAAATTCCAGGCACACAAACACTTATATAAGAAAATTCTCAAAACTTTGAAAATGAGAATTTTCCCAGAAGGTGCAAAATGCAATGATCTCATAGAATGGGAAGACCGGAATTGAAAAATTGCAATTAGAAATTTTGATCATACAGTTTGGAATACGAAGATGTTTTGTATAATTCAGTAAAAGCTTGTGTATGAATGAGTCGTAAGTACACACATGAATGAAGTACAAAATATATATCATATAGCCGAAGAGTAATTACTTCAATAGCAAGTTGTTGTTGTTGTATCTATTAGTAAGCAGTAATACAGTTACGGATTTATTATATGTGTAAGTAAACTGGAAAAAGCAAG
>VICI01001941.1:0-19056 GCA_019593645.1 Akabosia matsudoensis | reverse complement strand
ACCAGATTGTCTTAGAATATAGAAAAAAAAATCACTCTAGAGATTCTGGTACAAGAAAGAAACCCAGTCTATCATTGTGAACGAACAGTCAAGAAAGTATCACTTAAGGCCTCATATTGTATCTGATTAGATCTTTGTTGCTGTATACTGTCGCTTCTTCATGATGTTTGTGCCATATAGTTCAGAGATAACTTACTTTCTAACTAGATGTTACATTAAAACTTCGATTTATCGAAGCTTTACAGCAAAAGAAGATTGTCAAATATCTCCCCAATTGAAAGTACTGGTGTTTAGAAGACTGACGATGAATCATCGCTAGAGAATCGCCGAGAACAAAAACAAGCGCAGAAGGGATTTGGGACAGTATCCATTGCCTATTATACTATGTATTCTTGTTACTTAAAAAAATTATCGCAACGGATTTTAGGTTTTGAATTGCAACCGCGCGATTAGTAGGAGACCCTCGCTAAATTACGCTAATTAAGGGGCATGGCACTGGTGCAGAGCGGTTCTTCTCCATTGTATATGATATGATAATGTTAATAGTCGATCCATAAGTATGGAATAAACTTGCATCTCGTATTTTCCTGCAAGTATTGCGTGGAAAGTGAGAACTCTAATCTTCACATACACTACTTTATGACTGAAAATAACTGATAGTTCGCAGTGCCATTTTCGTGATTCATCAATGTCGTTTAATGTGAATGTGACTCTTGATTCATGCAGACCTTCAATGATCTCGATCTCGATTTTTCATATTCACTCACTCGTGAACTCATTGTTGTTTTTTCTTTGACGCAGATCCTATGTATTCACTGCCATATAATATGAACAAACATTTTATTTATAAATTCACGTCGCATGAAAACGGCGGTGATTTTATGCTTCCGTTTCTGGTCAAATCCAGCCTTAACAAAGTACATACTGCGTTTTACGGGTGTTTCACTTTTCCTGATGAAAAAAGTACTGTCTACATAACAAATTTTTTTGCAGGGAAATAATTAATTATTTACAGCGAAGAGTGCATTGTCCAATTTTGTGCATGGCCATTTTCGCGCTATAATGACAATATTGACAACGGTTAAATTAAAGGACGATTCATTGGTTAACTTTTTGTAGAACAGGTGCGAAACTTGATCCTAGACTTTGAAAAAAACATTTTTATTCATTCCACCTTTCATAAGTTCATATAAACCGTCATTTATACCAATTTCCTGGTTTAAAATTAGCTACAATTTGCATCGCATGTTGATGTTTATGTTATATGTATCTGAAACTAATATGATTTGTTACTCATAGTAAATAAATAATATTGTAAATGTATATATTTCTGAATCTGATACAAATTTCCTGTGAGATCGTTTTAAACTAGGACAGAAATAATTAAAATAAAGGCGAGTACACATAACCTGTTTGCATCGTATATTGTAGAAAAATAGTGAGAACTGAGGTAAAATTAGTCCTTGCTAACATGCTTTAACTTGTGATGTGGGACAGATTTTGGCTGGCTATTTTTGCAGTGACCAGGCAGTTTATCAATAGCTTCGCTATAACTGTGTGCTTGGCTTTGACAAAATGGTTGCACATGAACAGATAGTTGCACATTTGGTTCTCAGGGTTTGAGTGCAGCGAAAGCTTCTGTTGAACATTAGGTGCGCTCAACCGTAGATTTTCAATAACTGATTTTCATTCAGGTTACCTCAAGTACAATACAAATGAAAATTTGACCATTTCATATATACACTTATGTAAGCATTGAGTATTTGTAAAAAGTAAAGGGATTTTAGCAAAGTATTAAATGGTTTTTATACCTTGTAGTGTGTCATAAATAAGGCTTGGAACGCAATATGCTAACATTATAATTTAATTTTGGCTTCATTGTATGTACTGTAAGTTCAAACTGTAAACAGTGATCGTATTGTCATCATGGTCTGTCAATGGAGCAGTTAAAAAAACGAAAAACACAATATGAGCATGTAGTATGCACGCATTTAAATTCACTAAATCAAGACAGACAGTCTATGTGCAAACATTAATCTATCTTTTTTCCAATAATTGACAGTGATAGAGATTAACATTGGAGTAAGATATAAAGTAGTGATCCCTCGTGAAGATTGGAAGGAAACTACACACACCAGCAAACTGTACTACTTTTACATTTGGGTTCATAGATTAATTTTATCTTTCCAATGTCCACTGATGTTTATTGATTTTGCGACTGGAAAAGCTCAACTATATCAGAATATCTGCGCGAACAATTTGCAGGGTTTTCTATGCTCTGAAACCTGTACACGTAGCCAGAAATATTTATTAATTTATAAGTCCTTCAGGAAATATTTACCTAATTAGCGATTTGTAACAATAGCTTTGTTGGCGTTTCCGTGCGATGCATAATCCTACGAAATATGACAGCTAAAACTTCAATGGTAACGTTTTGGGGAGATTATGTATGGCTAAATTAAACTTACTGAAATATTTAGCCAACTTCCGCACCCAAGTGGGAACACAAGAACAAGTCAGTTGCAAAAATCATCATAAAAACTTGACTGTGATTCGCTTAGGTATACCCTGGCCATTCATAAAATAAACATGATGAAAATGAAAATCAGAGATTTATCGGAATAATATTATTAGCATGTATGTACGAGAAAAGCAAATCCTAGATGCGGCTATTAGAGCGACGGCTATATGGAAACATGGCGATTTCCTAAAAACTGACAACCAAAGCATCGTTTCTTTTCGTTCCAAGGTGGATTTTACCTATGAGCTAAGATACACATAAACGAATAATCAAGCGCCTTTACTTCCATCGCATGCGCCGCAGTCGATTCTAATGAAATAATGTTGAAATAACTTCTACGCTGTAACATCCGTAAGTGTTTCTAGTCATGAGTCACAATTTCGCTGTTTCCAAGTAAATAACGATAAACGTTTCCTGTTAGTCAGCTTTATAGCATACGACATAAAGAAGCTAATGGAGTCTGAAAAAGTGGCTAACATGATATCGCTGTTGGTTGGGTGCATCTAAGGCTCGCTTCATCATCCGCACCTGGACAAGTTTGTGAAAAAATTATCACTGGCTTATTGTTTCCTGTTTTGTTCCTTTATCTATGCTGCATGTTAACTAAGGGAATTTCTATGTAAACGGTCAGTTCTGTGAGTTAACATTATTTTACTGAGAGTTGGACTTTTTTCATTAGCATGTAATGGAAGTGCCATCTATGTAATATTATAAAAGTCACAATTCGATCAATTGTAATTCATTCAGTTCAATTGTCATGTGCAAGCTGTCGCAATGATGATTAACATACAGCCAGACCAGACCAAATCGTAATCGGAACCCCTTCGCTGCAAAACGGATACCGCTAACTTTTGGGACCACGAAAATGAATGAATCAATCAATTAAATTATCCATTGAATCTAACTCGACCAATGCATTCATTGTATTTGATTGTTTACTTTAATTAAAGACTTTAAAAACTGTTTACCTTGATTTGTTTCCCGAGCTTCATAAACGTTAAACTATGAAGAATATTACTTTAAAGGTTTGGGGCGAAGCGATACAAAAAATATTTACAACGTTTCTAAGTTATACTTTTTCACATCACAGAGTTTTCAGAAGCGTCTGGTGTTATTCAGAATATATTGAGATGTACCCTTGATGGTCGTACGCGTTCTCGAACTATTACAGGTTTCCTTAGCATGAATTTTGTCGTTTTCGTAATTTCCACGTGCCAAACGTATAGCACTATGGTGTCCATAATGAAACTACTCAGTTCAAGAAAGAAAAAATGTTCACTAAATGCAGATACCATGTTGATTTAATTGTAAAAAGCAACACATCCGTTTGGAGACACTTCAAAATTATAATTAAGATGTGATAAATCTTAACGCGCAATTAGGGTCACTTTTACAAGTACTGGTTAAAGTTCTCTGCTCGATACAAGTGGAAAGGATTTTGCAGCAGAAGCAACACATCGCAAATATCAAAAAGAAGTTAGCAAAACTGTTCCGTACACATGATTAGACAAGATTTCAACATGTGATCTCTTATAAAATTGAATTACAACTACTTAACAGCCGTGTTTCTGGAGGCTGGATCGTTGTAATCGAAATAAGAAGCTTATACTAAGTATTTTTTCCGTTTTTGATACTTATTACAAAATGCAGCTGTGAGTTGACAAAAAATCGGATCTGTTAAAAAAAACTCCGCATGAATCATCAAACTTACATTGAAGATTATCAAATGAGTCACCTGCAGATTACTGTTTTTTCTAACTGCAGTCAATCTATTTCATTTGTTCAATGTACTTTATTTTTGAATCCAACGTACAGCTAGTACATTACTGTCGCTTTCTAAAGCCGATCTGGTTACGACCCATTGAAACTTGTAAGTTACTTTTAAACTATACTTAATTGAGCTTTCACTATAAAAAACAACGATTGGAATTTTGTTTGTATCGTAAATTTTAGAGACACATTGTTAGAATTTTTTAAACGAATCCATTTTGGTTGTGGCAATAGACTACGTGCAACGTGGAAAGGTAACTAGGAATTATTCTCATTTGTACTGTGCTTCATAACACGTACCTGACCAACCGGAACATTACTCGTGTAATTGGCAGTGAGCCTGTATGTTACACTTGGTTTTGTCCACCCCAACAGTTCGTCAAAACTACGTCGAAAGGTTTTTAGGTGACGAAAATGAATTTTTCGTCGATAGAATCAAGAAAATTATTTCTGTTTTCTGTTGATTTTTTTCTTCAAAGATGCAAGTATGAACGAAATAAATCAACTAGTTTAATGGAGACAAAATTATCTTGTAACACAAGCAGAACGAAGTACGAGAATCGATGCAAATAATATTATACATCTTCACGGATTCATTTGGAACAACTTCACATCATGATGGCAACACATAGGATAATTCTTAAAATTATTCTAAATATTTTCCCTTTTAATTGATTTGTTTATTACATAGGTTTCACATGCTCCAATACTTTTCCGTCCGTTTAATGTAATTGCAATTTCTAACGATAGTGTTAGGGTACGTTCGCAGAAAATTACAATGATGCACTATAATCCAGTTTGATCTGTTACCATGACTTTTATCTATGCGGCAGAAAAGGCAAAATCAAAAATGAAATTTACATGAAACTATGCGGGATATTACAAACTTTAAATGAAGGAAATGAACGATGGGCCAAACGTCCTTTATAATCAGCTTATACTTTTGTTTTAACCTTACTTAACAATAGATGAGACCACAGTTACCCTACATATCTCATTAAATTTACAAACGTCATATAAAAAAGCAGTTAAACACATCGGTTTAATGGTAATTAAAGTTTACTCTAAGCCAGTGTTAGGTAGGTATATCTGTATTGATTCGAGCAAGCTTTTCATCCCTCCAAAATTTTTAGTAAACAGGATACTTTAACGAATGCAGCGCCCACACAGAAGTTATCAGTATTGACTGCGTAAAGGATTTTGAACGGGAAATGTTTACCGAGAAGGTCTATTATGAGGAAGGACGAGGAAGGACTAATTAAAGGGATGGATCTTGTCATGACGCAATGCCTGAGTTAGTGGGTGATTCGGCCATGCAACCAGGAAAATTAAAGGGAATGATTCTGATCAATATGACACTGCAAAACCAAAAGGAGCGTTTGGAGATTACTAAATATGTAGTAGTCGCTATGCAATTAAGAGTCGCACCTACAATTTCCACTACCATTGATTCCAACAACCAACTTCGCAGAAACTCAATGCGCGTTTCCAGTCATGTGTGAAGTATGTGAAGAAATTGGTACCACTGGAAATAACATTTTGGTCTGGAATACACCCTCTGTGCTGAAAAACCGAACTTTACTTCAAGGTTTACCGATTCCAAATGTGGTTCAACTGGAGTTTTCATTCTTTTCTTTCCAAAAATTAGGAATTGGTAGTCTAAGCCATGTCTATGATATACCTAGTGAGCTTCATCCTGTTTGTGAAGGGGAGGATGCACTGCCTACTAATTATCCGTTTTGCTATCCTTCATTGTTTCCATGTAGTAAATAGCAAACTTCGGTTACGTATCCGTCATTATCGTCGTCGTCCGTCTACGATTTCATATAAAAGGAGGCAAACGAGATTCTAAAGAGCCATACAACTTGTAGCTGTGAATCGAACGACAATCACGAAAGCAGTGGTGCCATTACAAGTATTTTGATTTTTGCGGAGGGAAAAGTGAAAAGTGACTTTCCCAATTGCACATCTTTAATTTCCCAATCTTTAACACACGTAGCTCAGAAATAAAAAGCCCCAACATAACCTAAGTAACATTTTACTAATTTACGTGCGAGTCAAAGTTCAAATTGAAGTTTTTAAGATGGCCATTCAATTAGCTGGAATTCACACATGCAGCTCTACTCAAGTTCCCGTGATTAAATCGACTGATTCCAGGTATAGAACAACGGCTTTTGAGCTCATAAAATTTTGGCGCTAATATTCGTGTGCATATTGTTTTGGTGACCATAAAGAATAGTATTTGGTTCAATCTTCCTCGCTTATTATCTCCCTAGAATACACATTATAGTTTTATTTCTCTCACCATGTTTTGGTGAAAAGTAACACGTATAAATACTTTGATCTCTTCTGTAATTGGGAAAATTCTATTGTCTTTTGTACGTCAACATCTCTTTCTCGATGTTTTTCCTCTAAACTAAGATGGTCTCAGAGTCTGATACTTACTACGAAAACGTACTTGACAAGATTATAGGAATTAGATTCATATCTTGCAACTTGAGATGAGGAACGAAACACTCGTTGAGGGTACTACGCTGGGAAGAAGCTTTTCTTGCGAAATGCTGTTGCGTACGAGGCTACTCTATCTTTTCTAGGGCGATCACTGTTCTGCCTTAGTTTTAGACGCTATATATGGCCCTCGAGCAAGGAATTAGTTCCGTTTCCAATCATTTGAGATGTTGTTTGTTTGTATTGGGAAACATGCTAAAAAATATGCCACGTATTTTATCCAGTGTAACACCTTCGAACGCGACTAAAAACTATGAAAGTCAATCCACGATAGATATTATTAAATGAATTGTAGAGAAACAGGAGAAATTCTTTTCAGTTACACTACAATATATATTTTTTATACATTTATATGTTGTTACTTGTAATTTTATTTTTTTGAATTTGAAGAAACAAAAGTATTGTTTTATTTTACATTTATATTATGTTTTTTTATTGTTGGAGGAGAAAAAGTTTAATTACTAGTAATATAATAAGTAACACCGGTGAATGTTATTAAGACTGAATTTATAAAGGTGACGATGTGAGAGAGGTTTGATCATGCTCGGAATCTGTGTAGCATCCTGAGCTATCTGGATCTACAATGGCAGTAATTTTCCCACTCGTCTCCTTTGCACGCACATCCTTTTCGGATATATTGTACAGAGTTTTTCCAAGAAGGTTGGATAACTCCAACTGAAAGAAGAACGTACCGTAAAGTTTTAGGGCTGTTTTGCTGGAATTAATTCTTAAAGTATTGGAGATACCAGTTTTTTAATTTGTCTTTCCATGTCTGCATCGATTTTCAAAGCTTGAATTCTTTCCTGGAGCTTCTTGATTTCGCCAAAACATTCGAAAAAACTGTTTTGATGCTCCAAATCAACGGTAATCTTATTTGAAGCACTTTGTTGAATCACAGCAGTTCGTCCTAATTGAAAGATTTGGCACTGATCCATGATTGGTTTCTGAAGGTACTTCGTTATTACATTCGTCGATTTCTCCAGATTCATGATCACATTGCCTGTCATAAAAAATGTGCGCATTTATTATTTTTGAAACATAAGTTTACGGAGTATATAGTAGCAATATCAAACTACGCATTCTTTTCTCCTCGAGCATGGAATAAAATACCGCCCTGGCCTTTAAATCGGCCATTTGATCCATTCCCCTTGCATATGAGCAATAGAGTATGGTGAATTTCTCCAAGATTTTAATGTAACGTGGAAGGTCCGCATCGTCCCGGTTTCCTTCAGAAAGGATGGTCGACGAAAATTTTGGGCCTTCAGTTGCCAAGTCGGGCGCAGTTGAATCAACAAGTTTATTGAATTCGCTTAGCAAATTTTTTTTAGACCCTCTGAACTCTTGACGAGAGGATGCGTTTGGTTCTGTAGTGGGATAAAATTGCGACAAACCAACGCCACGTTTAAACTGCCCTTTCCTAAGTTTTTCCAGGATTTCAAGTTGTTGTAGAGAGGAAAGTTTCGGTTTAGAAGTAACATCCTGTTCCTGCTGTTTTGCGGGCGTAGCGTTTCTCAATCTACTACCCCTTTCAATGGAGTTGGACAAAGTGCGCCTTCGGGAATCCATTGTAACAAAAAAATCGGTTCAACTTTACAATTTACTTAACTGCACTGACGAATTTGTGTTTTAATTTGACTGGCTAGCTGGGACAGGGGACAAATGTATTCTATATAATAGAGCTAGGTAGCCGGTGTCATGAAGTGTTTTAGCATGAAGGTTCAGTGCGTAGTGAATTCAAGACTCAATAAAGATGAGAGATAGCCATTGCGAGTGAACGCCAATGGTTCATGACAAACTTTTGCTTGCTTTTTTTCTCGTTTTTGCCTTTTGTTTTCACGATATGTATGTAAATCTTTGTTTCTCACGGGAAACTTGTCTTTGGTTGGTCTTTCCTTATGCAAATGTGTCTCTACCCTCCGCAGAAAATGTCCCCGTTGGGTTGTTTCATGGTCCATCGTCTGCCTCGCAGTCCTGTCCATCATTGCTACAAGCCAGGCACAAACATTTCAATACAGTCGAGGATGGACGAACGGAAAGAGAAGTGGATCTGTTGCCCCAATTGGTTTAGTAGATTTGGAAAATGGATACCTCAGCCCAGAGATGTCAGAGATGGATTTGCTTCCAGGTCATATACAAATGAGCTTGAGTCCACAAGCAAGACTCCGTACTCTGGACTACAACCAGGTATAACAGCAATTTATTTTTGTCTTCCATCTCTGTGCACTAGGACTTCAGTAAATTGCGGCAAAGAAACAAAAAGATCCTTGAAGGTTTATTCTCCCCATCGTTCGCTAGTGAAGCTTACAGCAAGCGTTGGAAAAAAACATGAGTCACGAAGCGAAGAGATTCTTATTCCATGTTTTTCTGGATCTGTTCTCCTTATGAGCCTTCGAAACTTGCTGCTCGCTTACGCGAATCAGGGTGGCCGAAGTGAGGGTGCCTAGACATGTCTGGTTGAATCAACGCATGTAATCAATGAGGTTTTCACCTAGTTGATGGACCACCGGGATGGATTACATGCAAACAAGTGTTTTTTACCCTCCTCGACCAAATCTTTTTACCCATACCTACACAACATTATTTATCCTACCTACATAGAACAGGGTACGTGAATTGGGAATGTGAGGGAACAAATTGTCGATATAATAAGCAATATTACACCTATTACCAACATTGGCGTTGTGTGGCCTCACAAACATTCCTCCACTAATAAGGAGCAGGCTTTGAGGGCACTCAAATGAGTCGCATATGTACTCAGTAGGTACGATGGCGATGGCTATGGGATATGGCTATCATATACTTGTAAAGCCAACCCTACGGTATAATACATCGAGTTATATTCCAGATACGGCGAAGAGTAGCATGCTGTGGAATTTCATCTTCGGTCAAATTCAATTGCCAAATTCGTACAATCATAACGGTTTTTTACTATTGTTTAGTTTCTCGCTCGAAAGCTCGGTGTGGGAAGTAGTGGCAATTTAAACACCAGGAAGCAACCCCTTTGGTTCGGCACCATCATGGGAATGGATTCCACGGATTCTTCTGCTGCGTCCTCTCAGACCTCCAGTGGTACCTCCAACAGCAACCCCTCTGGATCCACAAATGATTTCTAAACGAGCAAAGCTATTTATAATTTTGCATTGTCAAAATAACTGATTTTGAGCGTAATTTATTCATCTACTATATTTGTGAACTTAAGAATAACCGTTAAAATTATGTGGGATGCTAGCAATTTAAATTAAACACTGCTAGTTTAGTAACTAGTTAGTTGATGCTACCGATCGTAACGAAAAGGAATGTTTAGTAAGCATTTTAAAATAAATGGAATGATGTCAGCGACAAGTCTTGTCTTATCCAGAAATTTGATTAGTTCCTTACAAAAATATTGTACTTGTCTTGTTGAACTCTAGTACTTGAAATTTAGTATTTGGAAAACAGCGATCAATGAAATTATAATGATCAAGGATGACACATCACAGGATATCTTGAGTAATTTGTAAAAGGTATTTGCATAAACGCTTTGGCATGTGTTTGTAAGAAATTCTTTCTTTAATTTTAAAGACAATCTACTCAACATCAAACACGGCATGGGGCATTTTAAGTTCATCCTTTCCCTGGTAATTCTTGCTGTTGCTACACAATGTTCGATGTGACTAACTGTAAGAATACTTGTACTAATAAAGTTTAATAAAGAAACATCGATTGATACAAATAATTACAATAAATTTAGAATGCTATTTATTTAAGTCAGCAACACAACACAATAGTAATTATGTGTTATTTATTTCATAAAGTTGGCTCATTTAAGTTTTGCATGAAATTTAT
The DNA here is from genome assembly GCA_019593645.1 of Akabosia matsudoensis. Classification (NCBI taxonomy): domain Eukaryota; kingdom Metazoa; phylum Arthropoda; class Collembola; order Entomobryomorpha; family Paronellidae; genus Akabosia; species Akabosia matsudoensis. The sequence continues at coordinate 8,432 of VICI01001941.1, read as the reverse complement.
GAGGACTAGTTATCCCGTTGTTAAATGAAATAACTACTCGAGACAACTTGTGAGTCCTTGAAACACGACTCGAAGCCCAGTACTAGGACGAGATATAACAATGCTGAATGCTGAACACTTAATTAACGAAAGGAATGCTTTGAAATTATTGATGCCCGACCAAATGAGTCTGTGATCGTTGATGTGATGTTTTCAAACTGTAAAAGGAAAACATTGGTAATGATGAAGATGAGCACAATACTTGTCATAATTCTATTTAAGCTCCTGTTATGTGATCACGGTATGGTTCTTCTTGTTTTTTGTCCAATTAAAATCGTGTTCGTTTGACAATACCGATGCAAGACCGTTTGCTGCTTTATGGTATGCAAACGAGTACACGGGGAATGGAAATTTCGTCACTAGAAACCTTTCACTACACTATCAGCACCATTTTTCTGCGTAAAAATCCACAATGCTAATTCAATTTCAGTAAGGATCGGTCATTAGAGTCAAGACACGACAATATTCCCTCAGTACTAAACAAATGTTAAATGCATTTTAGTAATTACTACAACTTTCAGAGGAAGGAATTACTTTGACGAAGGAGATATTTGCACATCTTGACACCTTAACAAAATTAATTATATTCCTTCATATGTCATATTAGGTTAGTTTGATTTAGAAAACATTAAGCAAAAGAATAGTGTGAAACGTTTACAAAATCGCTGTTTAAACACTCCTCTCTTTAATAAACATATTTGACAGTTCGGCTTCATGCATGTTATTTTCGAAAATAATAAACATGAAGGATGAATTCGACAGATCTTCGACTTGTCAGACATTATTGAGCGCTGTGTTTCGCAGTTTTTAGTATCTGCTTTTGGGCGTGATAAGTATCGTGGCTACCTTGTAATTATAATAATCGCTATTGTGAAATATTAGATGACTACATGACGGAGATACATAGATGCGCGTTAGTAAGATGAGCAAAGTATCCTATGAAGTGGTCTTAATTTTAATCTGACTCTTCCGAAACTGATAATAATAGTCAATCAATCATTTTTGCTATTCTCATTGAACCTTTTAGACATCATCTAACTATATGCTGCAAGGAGGTTTTTGGCTCATTAGACCATCAATGTTCAGCAACATTAAAATCCCTTCGCCCTACTCGAATTAACTTGCTGGACGTGCTTACTCGCTTGCCCTGTACTTGGGAGTCGTCCAATTCACCCCCGGGGGAAGCGCAGAATTTGACTCTCCGTAACCTGCAGTGTGCAAGAGTTAATGACACATTTTTAAATTGCAATGGTTTATCAAGATGTATTATAGTAGAGCAAATGATGCGCAGATATTGATAGCTACTACGAGTATAACTATTTGATAGCAATTACATTCCGTGTGCTTTGTACAGGTTCTTTTCCCACTACATTTCCCACATTATTTGACAGTTTACGATTCAGTTTTCAAGTCCCACCTTTCAGTACACATAACAATCACCAAGTTTACTAAGCATTGTTGACCTTTGTTTCGAATTTTCTAAAGTCTCTGTCCCGCTGGTTAAACATGATCGTATTCAATCTAATCATAAAGGTAGTATGTTTACGTCTCTGCGTAAATGGATGCATCATGCATGTTCTAACTCACGTTTAAAATTTACAATACATCTATCATAGCACAACAACAAGTTTCATTTTAAATAGGCAAATAATTTAAAACAAAAAAGCAATCCATCTAAACCCTTTTAAAAATTAAATCGGCCAAGAAATGCTAATCGCAAGGATAAGGAGCAGTTGGACTCCAAAAGTAATCTCTCCGTTTTGTCATTATCATATACCATTCGAAGTTCAAGTCTCTGCATCACAAATCTAAATGGAATGTTTGCAGCTTTCAGAAACATGATATTATCGTCCTTATCTACATATATCTTGTCACAACAAGCTACCTGTTGCAAAAGTGAGTCATGAGAGGATTTGTCCTGTTGCGAAATCAAACACCAATCAAGTATTGTAACGATTTAACATCCCTTAATCACTCTTTCAGTTATCAACTTTTAGTTCACATGGTCACATTAACATACAGCAAGTGAAAAATACTTAACTCGATTTGAAGAGAAACCCTGTTGCTGTGGACTATACCCGTGGACATACAATTTTAATTATGCTCTTGCATCAGCGAAATGAAATTTTTGTTATTGTCAGGTAATTATGGCGGTTGCATTCCACTATCCTTTTAAACATTAGTCGTAATATTTAATTTCATGTCTCAGTCAACTATTGAGTACTTGCACTATCCATTTGTATACAAGCATCGTTAGTAGCTCAGGTTTTCAAACGAGGCTTGACGCCGTGTGGTCAGCAGAGTTTTATAACTGTCAGTGTAAAAACTACGATGAAGCGTAGGATGACAGGTAAAAGGACTGAGCCGATGAGGACTGTATACCACCTGTTATTGAGATATGCTCATATTATGTCTCATACATTAAAAAATCTCATAATTAATTCGTATCACACAAACTTCATAGGCGGAGCACCGGGAGCTTGGGAATGTGAAAGCTCTCATGTAGCAACATTGGCACCCCCTTTATCTCTTTGATTATTAGTTCACAATAATGTAGATATTTATTGCGTTCAGTAAAAGCTAATGTCGCAAGAAGTGTTTTGTCAAGGCTAGTAGTAATGAGCAGTTAACGTCACACGACGACGAACCAGTGTCATTTGTATCATGTTTTTGCTCGAAAGGCTGGTGTAGAGTTTGCTCCTGCAAATTTTCAAAAAAACATGCATTCTAAGACTGGGCTATAACGGTGAATGGGAATGAGAGAATTGTCAGTTTGGTGTTGAACCTGATCATGCTAAAATGCTACTTTTTTGCTACATGCTAAAATGCGTTTCGGTTTCACTACATATGGTTCTGGCAGCTGAAACTAAATTAAACTGGAACTCCAACATATTAAGCCTACGTTGAGCAATCTGAGTCAATATTTATACATTTGATAGATTCGAAATTTCTTGCGAGTTTTCGTTTCAATGGCATTCTCAAATGAGGAAAATACCAATTGCAACGAGTGTTTATTCAAAAGAATTCCCAACGTTTTGATTCTAGTAACCCTTAGCATAAATAACTGTAGACAAACAAAATAAGCAAATTGTCTCAGAAGACGGGTATGAAAAAACCAAATAATAATAGCCAAAGCCATCTTTAACGCAGTAGCTAGTCACGTTTTGTTCGAGTATCCTACCGAATCCATGCAGAAATAGGTTTAAGGTCCTGTAGGTACCTGTGCCAGGCTTATCTCTGACTTCACAATTTGCAAGTACATACATGAGGTCATGTACAATGGTCATGGCAAGTTTGAAACATTTATAAAAGCGTGTGGATTCTACAGCAAATTGAATTGTCCGCGACCCTGTACTTCCTCTCTGGTGAATTGTGGCAGTGAATTTTCCCTGGAAACCATGCCCTTCCATTTAAGAGTTTTTCATCCCCCAGGGAATCTGGGCGAGGGATGGTCGTGGATGTCTCCTCTTCGAACTCGGGATGAGAAATTAAGGGAAGGGAAGAGTAAACTACATGAGAGGGAAGTGTCATATGATATAAAATCAAAAGTTATGTTCCTTGGGTTACGCGTTTCTTAATGAACATGTTTGCTAACAATTTCAAAGAAAACCGCAGTAGAGCTAATTTGAATATGAGTAGAGTCCGTTGACGAAACATATTTACACTAAACCAACAAACATTAACCTAGTCTATAGTCCAAATAAGTTATACAGCAATCACATAATCTTTATTGATGCGATTTCATATGAGTGTACTAAGGCTAGTTAGAAGATGGCTGCTAATTAAAATGATACATAAATGCCTCTGGTTTCTACATACAGCTTACTATACCTGGTTTTATAAATAGAAAAAAGGGGCTTAGGCTTACGACTCGAAAAACTTTCGTTTCTTTTCTTTCTTAAGAAATCGTATCCTCAAAGACGAAAGACGCTACGATCACGACAATAACAATTTTATTGTATGTGTGCGAAGCATGTAAACTCGGATTATTCTCTCTGAATGCATTGGAAGGTAAATATTCCAATCGCAAAAGAGATTTACTAATCATTAAAAACTTTCCCATAGAGATAGATGATTCACACTTTGGATGACAACTAGAAAAAAGTGTGATTATGGTCATCAATTGAAGATCATATCAGGTGGGATCCGAAAGATACAGCCTGCAAACGAATTCTCAATGGATGACTAAGCGACTTTATTGTTCTAGCGTGAAATTTTAAATGCTTGTGTGCATTTTTCTTTGATTGTTGTCTGATGCACTGTTTTCCCTTTCTCATTCCATACAGTTAAAACCAAAATGAGGATTGAGTGAGTGATAAATTTTAACGCATAATCTTTGTCGCTTTTGAAAATCATTCGGAGCGCACAAGCTTTTGCTATTATTTGTGCTAATGAAGGATAAAAGAGCATTTCAAGATGTTTCAAAAACTATTTGAAGCGAAGCTTATGTACTGTACAAGAAAAAACCTCAGGCATGGTGAATTCGAAGTTTTCGTTAAATTGTAGCCAAAGGTGCAAAAACACGAAAGAATGAAGCATTTTTGTTGATGAATAAGTGTAAATTACGCGTGGAAAATGCGTAACCGGTGATGTTTAACAAAACGTGCATGTGTAAAATAAAGTAGAAAGGATTTGATGCCTTAGAATAAACACGTTCTCGAAGGTTGTTCAAAGTTGTCCTTTTGTTACGTTGGTTAAGCGACAGAACAAAGAAAAAGGAGATGAATACAGACGAACTTACTTCAATGTCCACATAAATTTATTTTGTCCAAAAAATGCAGCTTTTATGTGCATGCTGGAATGTATGGATGGATCTCGGGAAAGTTTTCTTTTAGCTTCTGCTAATAAAAAATACCTCGTCATATTATATAATAATGACTGTCGAGAGGCTTTTGGAAAAGGGTAAGGGTAATTTAGTACTGGGAATTTACGAAAAAGGGAAGAAAGGGGCATGTGAGTCTTGAGAACCTATTACAATCAAGAGCTTTAATTTTCAAATCTATCTAGAGTTCGTTTAAGGTCCATTCGTTACAGACATTTCGGTTTAAATTATCGTTTGCTTGACTTACGGTGCTGATAAAAAGGGATTTCAAAAATAAAGATATAACCGTTGACGAGTTTATTACTACAAAAAGTTTTCATGCGTGATTTTTTCGAATTGAAGATCCAACCGACATTGGGCTGGAATATTTCCTGAACCTATGTATCTAATGGGATCCTAAAAGTATTCATTTAGCTTTTGTTGTTTTTGACATTAAACGGCTCGATAGAGTTTTTCGTAGACTTTTCTGGTATCCAATAAATTGGATCACCAAGACAATCAATATCGAATATCTTATTCATTCATGTTGAGATTTAGTAACATAGAACTTGTTACAGAGGGTTGTACACTGGTTTCTAGAGAAATATTAAATAAATGTGGTTAAAAATACGCATAAAAGCTACATTTATTTATATACTTACCAACGGCATAGTAATGGGTTGCAATTCTATTAAAAGTATGCATGAAAGAGACTGTGTACTACAATCCCTTCCCTATTTAAAGCCCGACGCTTCGTAGGAATAATGCACTACACAGAAATAGCTATAGATGAAAGCGAATGTTATGATAATTGCATGACAACATTCATACAACAAGTGCCTTTGCGTGCATCATACTAGCTGTTTCACTTCATCCCTACGCCATTCACTACTCACATATTTTTGGCTCCTTTCAAGCTCTCCCGTAATATTGCTGCATCTTAAGATACCAACAATGCTGCGTTCACGCATTTCGTCTTGTCGTATCTTGAGAGTGCCGTCAGTACACTCGTTTTTATATTGTTGAAGCAGCGATACTCACAGACTACCTTTGCAGTCGACTCAGCGAGCAACAATCGAAGTTTTCAAACATTTGACCGTCAGTAGGCCAATGTATTTCGAGGTGAACACACACACCTCGCAGCAATGTTTTACAATAAGCCCGTATAATATTTTCCTTCCGTTTGCATCTTCGTAAGCTGCTTTTATGATCAAGGACCCTGGATACGATGGGCTCGTTGTGCTTCATATTGCGTGATTCGGATCTTTTCGATCTCTGCATAGTAGTTGACATTTTAGAGATTTCAAATCTAGTGTAACATATTGTAACTAATCGCTACTATTTCCATGTGCCGCCGGTGTTCAGGCATTTAAAGAGAAAGAAACTTCAGTTATAGCAAGACCTGTGTTCACCATGCTGTGCAGCAGTTTCTAGGTCAAACTGTAAAGAAAAATACAAATACGTAGCAACCATAATGAATGGTCAAGTGGAATAATTTGCAAAATGGTTGATATTTGAATATTTGGGTGGTGAATAAGTGAGCTAAAGCTGGAGCCGTTTCATCAGACTTCAATTACTACAAACCGTTGCATTCATCAGTATTAATGAAGTGCTCAAAATTTATTCACAAGGTGATTTTAATGAGAACTCTTACATGTTTCCTTCCAAGACACCAGTTCTTAGTTTCTAATTGATCGATCACAAACATATGGATAATTGAACATGTAAAGAATATTTTGGGGCACGAAAGGTGTAGTTCACAACAGTTCGTTTTTACTGAAATAAGGGCTGAGATTTAGGTGTGTTTATGTTTTTTGAGATGTTGCGTACAACGAAGTCGAGCGTGAATTTATAGGGATGCGCACCCTGTTTATCTAAGCACGCACATTACTACAACTTGCACTTTTTTTTACGTTATAATTGCTATTAAACAAATTTAAAAAATCAGGCATTGCACACTTTTGTAGTTTGTTATTGTGAGAAAAAATTTATTCACGAGAGTTTACAAAACGTGCCTGTTTTTGTTTTACATAAAGTTGCGATAATGCATTGTGAATGTTCATCGTGTTGCAAATGAGAAATGTAACAGACAGCGAAGCATGCGTACGTCAACAGTTGCTCAAGTAAAAGAAGATAGTTGTTCACCGTTGATGTACGCAATATTTTGTGTGTTGACGGAAAGGGAGAATGAACGTTGAGAAGAATATTTTAATATTTCTTATTATTACATTACTATCGTTTGCTACGAAATAAAAGAAGACGAAGAAAAGAAAGACCGGAAAACAGTTGATTACGGAAATCCTCATCGAACATTGCACCTCTGGTGGATACAATATTAGTCTTCATCCGCTCTGACATAATTTCATTTTTATTCAAAATCAGAGTGTTTTCTACTATTACAATGTGCACAATAACAAAGCACAGTAAACTTTCCGATTGTTTACTGTAGCCTGTCAAAACGTTTAAATATTCTTACAAGCCAACAAGTATCGGTAACATTTTCATGAAAGCGCAGATGACGTCATCCTTTGAATCGTGTGTCAACCAGTTCCAATTAATGCCAAGTAATTAAAATAATTTGATGCTACACTATGAACAACGGCCAACATGTAAATCCATGTATGCTTTCATTGGAAACATTTGAGCTTTCGTATTATAACTATCAGCGTTTGGTAACAGCGTTAATTGCATGTGTTTCGTGACATGTCGTTTACGCAAAGGACAACAGTGCATTATCACAAATGACCGATCCGTCTTAAATCGTGTGCGTCAAAAAGTTATCCTAGAGCCGATAAAAAACTAACGGAGTTTATGACACATTTTTTAAATATCTTACAATATAACACGCATTGTGCCACATGAATCGTTTTAAAATCTTTAAAATCCACGCGTTGGTATTAACCATAATTAAAAGTTTGTTCTTTTTCTAACATTTAATTTTGAAATAGATGAAATTTTCGCTTTCATTTACATTTCTAAACTTTTGTATAAGTTGACAAAATTGATTGATAGAAACCCCATGAGTACAGGCGTTTCACAAATGATGTCTGATTGCTTATAGCTAGGGACTTGCTTTAGTGGAATGTAGCTATTAAGTGCCAGAATTGAAAGTGCAATTGTTTCATTCATCTTAACTGGAAAATTTAAGTATTTCTCTGCGAAGACTGAAATAAAACCGCATTGTAAGCTTAGTAAAGTTTTCGAATAAACCCAACGATGGAACGATTTACTCTGGAACGAAGAATGCAGCGGAGCTCTGCATGGAAGATCATCGTGACCTTAGGTAAGTACATACTATTTTTTCGCAAAGTTGTACGAGCACAAGCATAACTTCAGTAGTAGCATCTTATCGTATGTATAAGGAGCAAACCACGAGATCTCTAATTATCCGTAGCATTCAGTTCGAGTAAAAATACCACAAATTCATTGGAAATCCGATATATTGGATGCATTTAGTATACGTAGGGAAATGCAATGAAAAATGTGTGAAATTACTATTGACGCAGCATAAGTTTTTCTAGCAAACATGGCTCTCCAGCTGTAGCATATGTTGTCATTTTCCACGTGGCTTTTGTACAAACCGTTTTTGTAC